>JAUEJK010410874.1:0-14624 GCA_032274865.1 Eryngium alpinum
TAGGAGCCAAAAACTCCATTAGGCATTCTGTTTCAGGCGAACCAAACTAAGGAGCTAAAAGGAGCAACCCAGATCTATGAGGAAGGAAGGGAGAATTTAGACTTATCAACCGCTGATAGAAAAGGGCAGAAAAACCATTGGGGTCAGGGGATTTAAGTGGATACATATCGAAAAGTGTGGATTTTAACTCTTCTGGAGTGAATATTCTGTCAAGATCCTGATTGATAACATCGTCTATCCTTATTCTCAAAGTCTGGACAACATCATTAATCTCCAACTGTGAAGGCCTCCTGGTAGTGAAAATGGAAGAGAAGTAATCATTAACGACCTGCCCCATTCCCCGTAAATCAGTCTACCGGATCCCACTATTATCAATCAAACCCTGTATCATATTTATTTTAGCTCTTTGATTGGCCTGAGAGTGAAAGAAACGGGTGTTTTTGTCTCCTTTCACTAGCCACTGAATCCTTGATCGTTGTTTCCACATCAAAACTGCTTTTTTGACTTACGAATAGGTTGTCCCGATCCTTTAAAAACAACTAGTAGGGGTAGATGGTCGGAGTTTTTTGTATGTAAGTGGGTCACTTGGGCATTAGGGAAGGCTACTGTCCAACCTGCATTTCCAACCACCTTGTCTAAACGATATTGTATAGTTCTCGGTTCCTCATGATTATTACACTAAGTGTATGGATACCCAGTATAACCCATATCACTGAGACCAGCATAAGTAAGGGAGTATTTAAAATCTCGTAGATGCCATACTGGTGTGTTAGCACCCTCCAACTTTTTATGAGATGCCAGAATTACATTAAAATTTCACATACAAACCCAATCTCTAGCCGAAGCATCACTCAATCTGCGCAAAAGATTCCACGACCGCTACATTTATTACTGTTCGGTTCCCCGTAATTAAGGAGTCCAATTATTTAATTAATTAAATTACCAGAATTAGAAAGGTAGTGCAAATATTAATTCTTTACTGGAAGGAATTAATATTTAATGATAACGGGCTAGGCACAAGTTATCATTAGGAAGCCTATTCTAATTTCTCATTGATCCATAATGTAGCATATAAATACTTAATATTCTCCAAACAGACAACCTAATTTTTAGGGGAGAGCAATCTTTTTTAAACAAATTACTGTGCGAATCCCGTAGCTACCCATCAGAACAGTGCGACAAACGTAGATTTACAATTCGCGGAGTTTGGACGGTCAGATCGTTCTAAATTTTGGATAGTAGCTTTACAGCAGACTTATCTAAATTATGAACGGTGCAGATCGGATTTGACGGTCCAGAGATGTGTGTTTTTTGGTTTGGAATTGGATGACTATTTTATAAAAAAATATTTCCTAAGGTTTGTGCTTGGAGAAGGAAACCTTGATTGATCGGAGGCCACAATTCGTTCAAGGGAGTAAATGAGTACATTAGAAGATCGCGGATTCAGGTATTCTTATATTCTTAACTCTATAATCAAACATATTAAACACAAAGCCCTATAGATTGTTCGGTTTGCATGATCAATGTATAGATTATGATGTCCTTAGTTGCATTCCTAATAAGAGGTTATACTTGTATAGTTTGATTAAACCTCAGTGAATAAGGACCTTGTTACTCAATAGTAAACAAGTGTTAATTTGTAATAGGAATGCTTAGAATAAAGAAGCTATAAGTTCTTTGTCATCAAGGCTACAAGGTAGAAAGATTTTGAAGCCCTAAGAAGCATCGGGGGAAAAAGAATCAAGGCTCAGAAATCATAAGGGGATCACATGTTTCAATCCCCGGACGGGAATCAACTTCAGGGGTTAGAGCAACTTCAGGGGTTCTCAGTCACATACGGGGAAGAGTAGTCAAGCTTCAGGGGATTAAGGATGCATTAAAGAAAGATGTTATTTGTCTTCTTGCTTGGAAAAGAAGCCCTATTTTCTCTTACTATAGTGTCAGAAAATAGTGGAGATCGTGTGGTCCAGACTTCACATGGCAAAGAATTGCTTAGACATATTCGAAAGGGAGAGAAATGAGTGTTGTCTGTCATTATCAAGAGCGGTCCACACCATACGGGGATCTCATCTTCAGGGGTTTTACAGCTATACTTTTTCTTTCTTACAAATAGCCGTTGTATAGGTTTTCTCTGTAATCATCTTATTGTATTGTCTTGAGAGAAATACAGAGAGAATAGAAGCTCTTAGTTAGTGAGAGATTTTCAATTACTTAGAAAATTGTTGCTCAGCTCTGTAATAGGTTGTGATAGTTTAATTTCCTTGCTTTGTAATTGAAATAGTAGCTCCGGTATTTGGAGATTTGTAGCTGAGGAAGCAGTTTTGCTTTTCTCAGATAAAACCCTTCAAAGTTTAATAAAATTGAACTTTAATAATTCTGTGTTTGATTTACTTCTCTTGTCTTAGTTTAAATCTGCATAGTTGTAGTGGTTTTGATTGTTTGTGTTTGGAAAGAAAAAGGCAAAAAGATTATAAGATTTGTATTCACCCCCCTCTATAAATCTTCATTGTGAATAACATAGATCCAAGGAACCAACATCATCATCATTAATTTTTCCAACAAAATCTTTCATTCAGATTATTTAAAGAGAATATTTTGTAAACTTAGTGAAATACTTTCAAGTTTGAGTTCTAGAGAGTATAGTTTTTGGGAAGGAATGAATCTTTAAATATCTTCAATATATAACTATATTGTTGATAATTTCCTTTCTTAGTTTCTTTCCTTTATTTTGATTTTGTTCTTTCTTTACATAACTTTATTGAAACAACTTCCATACATAGATTTTAAGATTGAATGCATTGCCACTTTTATAAACTTGAAAATATGTGTACAAATACATTCAACCTATTTTCTTTTTGCAATTTAATCATGGTTAAAAATATTTTCTAGGCAATACTAATCTAAAATCCAAAAATATAATTGTATAAAAATCAGAATATAGTTTGTGATTGTATAAAAATGGATATGTTAAGCTAATTTATTAATTTCATATGTATAAGGATTATGTATGAGGAATGAATATATATATATATATATATAAGAACCAACCAAACTATAATTTTAATTTTAACCAGTAATTTATTTACGTTCTTTATATACCTAACTTCATGCGTGTATTCCTTAAGAAAATCCAGTTTAACAATGTAACCTTATGATTATTAGTTTCTTATTATCACATTTGAATATAAAATTAATCCCCTACATCTACGATTCTCTCTCTTTAAAGGCAAATGTAGGTAGAAGAGAGATTAATTATGGCTAAATCCTCAGAAGGTGATTCAAAGTCTGCAACCGAATCATCACAATCACAACAACAACAACCACCGCAACCACCACACGGATATCCATTTCCACCACCATATCAAGGTTATCCGCCACCACCATATCAAGGATATCCTAATAATAATTATCAATATGGCCCTCCGCCACCACCTGGATACTATTCAACAACACCGCATAGCTTTGTATTGATTGGCCCCCCTCAAAGGAGCCATGGTTATAAATTTGCTCGTGTATTTCTGTCTTTGATGATTGTGATTTTTTTTGGAATGTCAGTAATGAGTCTCCTAACATGGCTTATTTACGGCTCAGATATACCAGTATTTTATGCTGAATCATTAGAAATGACAATATATGGCCTCAACAACGTCGCTTTAAATGCTACATGGAGCGGAAATATAAGCGTCAGAAATCCAAGTCACAAGTACGAGGTCTCATATGATTATGTTGAAGCTACTTTGGTTTATGAAGACCATTTATTGGACACGAATTATATTAATCCATTTGTATTAACAAAAAATGAAAGAAGAAGTTTTAACTCCAAATTTGCGATGCCAAATCCGAATCAAAAAAATATTATAGGAGCTACTTGGGTAAATGATATAGAGAAGGAGAAACAACAAAGAGGATCTATTTCTTTTGATATGAGAATTATTGTGAATGCTGCATTTAGAAGTAATGACAACAATGAGCATCATCGGAGTATGAGCAAAACCCTAAAAATTTTGTGTGGAGATTTAGAGGTTGTGTTTCCCTCTGCCATTGATAATGTTGCCAGATTGAATGATGGCTATAAAGAATGTTTGATATTGAGTAATTAATATTTCTTTTGTATTCCTTTTATCATATATTGTTTAGTCTATTATTTTTATATTTATCTTGTTCTTTACACAACAAGTATATCAATTATTTGTGCATCATAATATATTCAACTTTGTACTTTTTAGTTTTTTCTCTCAAACTATTTACTTTTATTTACATATTTCATTCTCTAGACTTATTAGTTTTTAAACAATGTCTAATTCATATTATTAATAGTTCTCGATTATATTTAGTATAAAAATGAATAACCAAATAAGTATATAGGAGTAAAATGACAAAACATTATGAGAAAATGAGACATAAGCTTATCTCGATATTAGGAGTCAAAAAGTGGATAATACATACCATGTAAAATGACAAAACATTATGCAAAACGAGACATAAGCTTATCTCTCCATATATATCATGTTTTTTTTTATTGTTTATACATTGAGCTTTTATATTTGGATCGGTAATTCAAATAACTAACCTGATGTTCATTAATTTTTGTCATGCCATTATAATTACTATAATAGTAATAATTCACATAGAGTTAAACTGATAATAATTTAATTATTAGATTAAAATTATTTCAAATATATCTAATTAATACTCTGATAAATCAATCTAATTAATCACCAATCATACATGTGTTAAACAAACAATGAGCTTAAAGAACTTGTAGAGGGGGGTTGAATGCAAGTTCAAACAATTTTTAAAACTTAAAAACTATTTAAACTAGATGCAGAGAAACTGTAAATTTGTATATGAGTGACAAAGAAGAACTGTAAACTATAAACAGAAAGAACACAACATTTATCAACAATATGGTTATATTAATAAAGAGGGTGTTAGGTATGGTTTGCATGTAACTGATGATGATGTCCATAGTTAAGCATTCTAAATAAGTGTTCATACTTGTATAGATTAGAAGAACACAATTCTAAATAAAGAACTTGTAAACTTAATAGTATACAAGTGTCACGTTGTAATTAAAATTCTAGAATAAAATGTTTTTGAGTTTTGGTTGAAGAAAACTCCATGAAGGATCAGTTTGGAAGCTCTCAAACACATCAGGGGACAAGATCACAGGTTTGAAGATCATATGCGGGTAGTATGATTTATCCCCGGATGGGAATGATTCATCAAGGGACAAAGTCTACCGTACGGGGATGGAAGCCAGGCTTCAGGGGAGAAAGCTAGTTCAAGAATAAAAGTTTTTTGTCTTCTTGCTTGGAAAAGAAGCCTCAATTCTGTTGCTGGAGTGTCACAGTTTGGAGGAAAACCTGTGGCCTAGAGTACACGTGGCAAAGGATTGTCTAGCAAAAGAGGAATGAAAGCTAGGAGTGCAGTATGTCAACATCAAAGTGGTCCACACCATCCGGGGATATCAAAAGTGGTCCACACCATGAGGGGATAACTGCAGCTACCTTTTGTTTCCAATAAATAGTCTTCTTGTACTCTTTATTTTGTATCTTTTGCATCTTATGTACAGAGAGAACATTTCAGAAGATAGGAACTCAATTTGTATTGAGAGATTTTGATTACTTAGCAAGATTAGTAGCTTTGATTTGTATAAGATTAGAGAATATTGTGAAGCTTGCTTTGTAATTGTTGAAGATGCATAGTTTTACAGAGTTGTAGCTGAGAAAGCATCCTTTCTTTTCTCAGAAAACTTTCAAAGTTTTAATACAAATTAAGCTTTGATAATTTCTGTGTTGATTTACTTTCATAGTTTATTTTAAATCTTCATAGTTGTAGCTTTGAGTTGTTTGTGTTTTTGTAAAGTAGAAAATTACAAAAAGTTGTTAAAGTTTTGTATTCACCCCCCCTCCCCCCATAAAACTTTTCTATCTTATTGAGTTTAACATTAGTATTAGAGCAGGAAGCTGAAGTAAAAGCTTACAGATCCTAGTCATGTCTGCTTACACAAACAGGGTTCATTTTCTGGAGAAATGGAAGTATTTCTTCTGGAAACAAAGAACGCTTATTTATCTTCAATCCATTGATGATGATTATCTTCACTATCAGGAAAATGGTCCAGAAATCCCTAAAAAGCTTGTTCTAGAACAAATTGTTGATGGCAAGACCATTCCTCAACATTTGGCTATGAAATCCAAGGAGGAATTTACAAATAAAGAGAAAGAAAAAATGAGGAAAGATAAGAAGATAATAACCATTCTTTACAAGGGTCTAGATGATGATATGCTCAATAATGTTTTGAATCTCAAAACTACAAAAAAGGTTTGGGACACTATTGAAGTTATATGTGTTGGCGCAGTTTGGGAAAATAAGCTTCAAATACTTATCCAGAGCTATGAATGGTTTCTTCACAAACCTAGTGAAACTCTAAGTGAGATCTTTAACAGATTCAATAGTATCAATGACTTGAAGGCTCATGGAAGAGAGTATGAGAGGAAGGATATTAACAACAATGAGATCCTTGCCACGAAAATGGGAGTATAAGATCTTGGCAATTAGAGAAGCTAGAGATTTGAAGATAATGACTCTAGATAACTTGTTTAGGAATCTTCAAACTCATGAGATGGAGATCAGGTAGAAGCAAGAGATGATAAGTGATACAAAGAAAATCAAATCTGTTACTCTCATGGAACAAAGGAAAATACAAGCCTGATTTTAAGCCAAGTAGTTTGATGAAGAATGATGTTGTTGAAGAAAGTGAAGATGAGTCAGGGGATAAAGAAACTGTAAGTAAAACTAAATATGAGTGCTATGCAGTTGAGGAGTTGGAAAATTTGGATGATGATTATGTGGCTTACTTGGGTAAGAGATTCTCCAGGTTGAAGTTCAAAAAGTAAACTAGACCAAGGAATCCATTAGTGAATAATGGAAGTGATAAGAAGAATATGGTTGACAAATCAAAATTCAAATGCTATAAGTGTAATATTCTGGAGTATTTGGCAAATGAATGCAGATCAAAGGATGTCAACAAAGGCAAGGGCAAGGAAGATGAAGCTTTTTATTACAAGAAGAAATACGTACTTTAATCTCTTGAATGCTAAGAAGAAGGGAAAAGCATTAATTGCGGAAGGCAAGGACTAGATTGAAAGTGATGATGAAGAAGATGGCAAAATTGAATACAACAATCTTGCAATGATGGCCATTGAATCCAGTGAAGAAAGCAAAAATAAGGTACAACTTGATATTTCCCCTGATATGTCTAAATCTGACTGTTTATTAAGGAAATGTCAAGTGAGATAAATGATCTATATAAAACGTTGAAGAGTGATTTAGCTGGAACTGAAAGGATACAACAAGTTAACAATAATTTGATTAGGATTAACAACTTGCTAGAAGAAAAACTCTCCAGTTATTCTGATCTAAAAGAGGAATTACTCTTGATCAAGAATAAACTAGAGTGCTCTGAAAAGAGAGAGCATTGGCACAAAATTCAGTATAAAAAAGAAAAACAAATCACCAATGATTGGCTCAACTCTTCTAGAACAGTTGTTAATCAAAATAAAAGTCTAATCAGAGAAAGGTGCAGTGGGATTGGATTCAAAAAGTTTGTTGTTAGTAAAACTAAACTGGATAAGGTTAAAATGGATAACAGTCCTAAGATGAGTGATATATTTGTCAAACCTGAATATGAAAAAGGATCATGTTCAGAGGAAAATAATAAAATCTCAACTGAAGAAAAAATGAAGCTCAAGTTGAAGGAATTAAAGCCTTCAACTATGAGACAGTTGAGGGAGATTCAGTATTTTCTGATGATTCTAGTTCATACGGGGATACAAATATATCAGGGGACTTAGCATATAGGGATATGTCTTCTGGGGATGATCTCTCAGGGGACAATTCCTCAATAGATGAAAATATTGCTAAATCCACAAACACTTCTGATTGTTCAAAAGCCAATTCAAATGGTTCAAAAAGTAAAAGATATAAGAATGGTAAAAGTGGTATAAATAAGTTCAACAACTATGCATTTGATCCATATGCACCTAGAAAAACTTGTTGGAATTGTAAGAGTGAAAATCACTTGTCCTTTTAGTGTCCAAAAGCTGTGAAGAAGAATCAAAAACCAACTGCAGTGGTAATTAAACCTTTTAACAAAGGATCAAATGTCAATGCAAATGAGGTTAACATAGTAGCTCATAAATCCAGGAGAGTTAAGCAAACTCAAATGCATAAAACTAAAATCATTCAATCCCCTGATGTTTCTAAAATTGATGTATCAAAACCTATTGTTAAATATGTGGTATCTAAACAAGTTTGGAAGCCTAAGAAGACTTAATCCTCTTGCAGGTAGCAGCTAAGAGAAATCAACTATGGATCTTGGATAGTGGTATCTCAAAGCATATGACTAGAGACATCAATTTGCTTGAAGATTTCAATGCTAAAGATGATGGTCCAATAATTTCTTTTGGTGATGATAGCAAGGGATTTACAAAGGGTTATGATCTTGTTGCCTGTGGAGGAGTTTCTTTTGAGGGTGTAGTTCTTGTTGAAGGACTTAAGCATAACTTGCTTAGTGTTAGTCAACTAGGAGAGAAAGGATTCAATATTATGTTAAACAGTGAGGGCTTCAAGATTGTGGATCAGGGGAATAATAGTGTGGTTCTAACTGGAGTTAGAAAAGGAAACATTTATGTAGCCAATTTTGCATATGCAAATGGAGAAACATGTTTGTATAGTAAAGCTTCTTCTGTGGAGAGTTGGTTATGGTACAAGAAGCTGTCTCATCTAAATTTCAATGCAATTAATCAAATGGTGAAAAGAGAATTGATAACTGGACTCCCTCAGCTTGAATTCTTTCAAGAAAATCTTTGTGATGCTTTCCATCATGGTAAAAGGAAAAGGATTTCTTTCAAAAGCAAAGTTGGGATGAATGTAAGGAAGCCAATGCAACTTTTATATATGAATTTATTTGGTCCATTTAATGTTATGTCTATGAGCAAGAAGAAATATTGTATTGTGATTGTTGATAAGTATTCAAGGTATACTTGGGTGATGTTTCAACACTCAAAAGATGGAGTAGCTCAGTAATTGATTGATCATATCAAGAAAGTTGAGAGTGAACCAAACTTGAAGGTTAAGTGCTTAAGCAGTGATAATGGTACAGAATTCAAAAATTATGTGGTCCAAGAATTTTGCAAGTCAAAAGGCATGAATCACGAGTTCTCAGCTCGAAGAACTCCTCAACAAAATGGAGTTGCGGAGAGAAAGAATAGAACTCTAATTGGGGCAGTAAGGACAATGTTGAATGAAGCAAAGATTCCAACATATTTCTAGGATGAAGCAATTATAACAGCTTGCTTTACTCAGAACAGATCCTTGATCACAAAAGCTCATAACAAAACTCCATATGAAGTGATGAATGGAAGGAAGCCAAACATAAAGTTTTTACATGTGTTTGGATGCAAATATTTTGTTCTTAGGAATTTTGGTGAAAAAGTTGGAAAGTTTGACTCTAAAGCTGATGAAGGATTTTTTTCTTGGCTATTCCTTGACTTTAGAAGCTTATAGAGTTTATATCTTCATATTGCAAGTAGTGATAGAATCAATTAATGTTACTTTTGAAGATTAAGTGATAGCAGGACTGCATGATGAAGGATTTCATGATGAATTGAGATTTGAAAATGAAGATTTGGATGACGATGATGATGAAGAGAGTCAAATGAAGTCTCCAGAAGTTGTTCTAATTATTACCCCTGAAGCAGTTCCAGTTAACTCAACTGAAAATGAATTTCAGGTTTAAATGCTCCATCCAGGGATAATGGAGGATCAGGGGACAATGAATTATCAGGGTACAATTTGTCAAATATTGATGATAATTCTGGAGAGGGATCTAATCAAGGGGGAGCTTTTGAAGGTAGCTCTAGTAGCAACAAGAGGGAGCTTCTCCAGTTGTGAATAGAGAAAGAGTCAATATTTAGTCAAAAGTTCATCCTAGGGAGTTGATTATTGGAGATCAAAATACAAGAGTTCAAACTAGAAGGGCAACTGCTAAAGAATGTATGTTTGTATGTTTTCTATCTCAAACGGAGCCTAAGAAAGTTGAAGAGGCTCTTGATGATGCTGATTGGATCTTGGCTATGCAGGAAAAGCTTAATCAGTTTGAGAGAAATGGTATTTGGAAGCTGGTGCCAAGGCCAAAAGGAAGAGTTGTGATTGATACAAAGTGGGTGTTCAGAAATAAGTTAGATGAAACTGGTATTTGACCAGAAATAAAGCAAGACTTGTTGGCAAGGGATATTTCCAAGATGAAGGGATTGATTTTGATTAAACTTTTGCCCCAGTTGGAAGACGTGAAGCAATATGGATTTTTTTAGCATTTGTAGCTTATTCCAACTTCAAGGTGTACCAAATGGATGTTAAGAGTGCATTCCTGAATAGAAAGTTGGAAGAGGAAGTGTATGTTCAACAACCTCCAGGATTTGAAAGTTCAAAGATGCCAGATCATGTATACAAGCTTGACAAAGCTTTATATGGATTGAAGCAAGCTCCAAGAGATTGGTATGATACCTTGGAAAAGTTTTTATTGGAGAGTGGATTCACAAGAGAAATGGTGGACAAAACTTTGTTCTTCAGGAAGCATAAAGAAGATTTGATTCTGGTTCGAATCTATGTGGATGACATCATCTTTGGATCAACAAATGAAGAGCCATGCAAAAGGTTTTCTAAGCAGATACAAAGTAAATTTGAGATGAGCATGATGGGAGAGTTTTCATACTTCTTAGGATTGCAAATTAAGCAATCCCCTGAAGGTATTCTCCTCCATAAGGCTTTTCTGCCTGAAGGAAAAATCTGAGAGCTTCTTACTAGCAGCAGCTAGCTCCGCCTGTAGGCGAGTCTCTTCTGTATAGAGCGAGGAGGAATCCTCCCATAACTTATTCATTTGATGGTTACCTGCTTGGAAGTATCCATTAACCTGAGAAAGAAAGTAGCTTTATCAATAAAAGAAGAGTGACAGAATATACATAAAAAAGAATAGAATAAATGGAAGTCTTACATGAGCAATATCATGGGAGCCACAAGGGCCAATCATGGAGACATGGAAGCTCTCCGGAGTACTTCTATCAACAGGAGTGATACAGCCCTTGGACCACTCTTGGGAAAGATGAGCTTGGAAACTCATGTCACTGCTATGGTAGATAAAAGGATAACTCTTAATATACCCAGAGTAGCAAAAAAAGAAGAAAGATGTTATTCACAATGAACTAAAAGAGAATTTGTAGACGGGGGTGAATACAAATTCTAGAAATTTTTTTAAACTTTTCTGCTTTTATGAACACAAACAAAAACTTAACAAATTATGAAGATTTTAAACAACTAAAATAAGAATCAACACAGCAACATATCAAAGCTTAAGCAAAAGTGCTTTCTCAGCTACAAATCTCCAAACAATGGAGCTTCACTCAACTACAAAGCAAGCTTCATGAAAACTCTAATCCTATTACAAATCAGAGTCGTTGTCTCTCCATTCCGAAGTTCCTCTTTTTCTGGTAGACATGCTTTTTATGGGATAAGATATTCAATTTGTGACTTATCAGATTAGGATCGATCCCAGGCATGTCAGCTACCGTCCATGCAAAGACATCTCTATTTTCTTGTAAAAAACGAGTTAATTCGTGTCGTTCTAATTCTTCCAATCCAGTTCCTACATAGGTAATCTTCTTTATGTCCACCTCAACCAGGGGTATGCCAATTAATTCTTCGGCTGGCTGGCCTCTCTTTTTTTGAGAATTTCTTCGCACATCTAATTCCGCCATTGGAAGTGTTCCTCTTCCATTCTCTTGTTCTTTTAACATGGTTATACAACATCTATGCGATGTGCTAAGGTTACTTTTATGGATTCCCACACCTCGAGGGGTCAGGAATTTTATAGTTGCGTGATATGTGGATAGTACAGCCTGAAATTGATGTAGTCCCTTCCTTCCCAATGTAGCATTGTATACTGATGGAGTTTCTACCACCACAAACTCCAATATTCGTGCTTCTTCCGTAGCTCCTTCCCCATGAACCATGGGACTCTGTATGATGTCTTTGACGGGGGTTTCTTCTCCTCTGAATCCTATTATAGGATTTTTAGACTCCTCTAATCTTTGTTCAGGCAATCCTAGTTTGATAAATGTCGCATAGAATAGGACGTTGACCGCTGCTTCGTTATCCACCAATATCTTAGTTATCCTCAAACGTTGACCTGACTTCCTCTAAATCAGCATCCTTAAAGCCGACGCTATATTTTCCAGGGGAACCGACGTTGCCCCCCAGGGATTGCAAATATAATCATTCCTACATTCATGACTTTTTGTAAAGATTTCCCACAGACGGCGCCAAATTTTACAAACTAGAAAATAGGATTACCTGATTACCAGATGCCTTGTTGATGATCTCTTCGATCGTCTGCCGGAAAACCTGCAAAAACCGGTGGGGGTGGTCCCACCAGGAGGACTCAGGTGCAAGAATAAGTAACAGAATTATATGAGTAAAATCTCTAAATCGGAGCTAAAATTGGGTACCTGATTATGATAATTAATCCCCTTTATATAGGCGTGATTCAGGTTTTCAGATCTCTAATAGGAATTAGAATCCTATTTAGATGGTAATTATCTTTACTTTATCTCTTCCTTCTTGCCACCCAAGATTAAGGTTTTGTACCCTCATTAGGAATCATTACTTGATTTACCTTTAGGATTCACTTCCTTATTCGAAATTATTTATCCATTTATTCTAGGATTTATGCACCTCTTTATTTGAGTCCTCCTCTTTGGGCCTTGCCGTATTGGGCTTATTTAACTCGAATTTCATTCTTTCTAGAACCAGATCCTGCCTCATTGGGCTCTAATAATTCAGACCCTATATTTGGCTACTACAATTAGTTTTGTCTAAATTTAGATGTAGTGTTTGATTAATATTTTTTATGATGTCACATTAATTAAATAAATATTATATTTATAAATATTTTTAGAATATATAATTTATGTTTATATGATTTATATTTATATTTATATTTTTATAAATATAAAAGAAATAATATGAATTATGATTAAGTACTACATGAAAATTAACTTATAAAATCTTTATGTATGTATGGTCATATATGGCATCTTGGATTGTCAACCATTGAAGTTGTTTCTATGTAGAAAGTGTTAACACGTAGAATTTATGAGAGAGAAAATAAAATTATAATATATCTAATTGAGTCAATAATTTTTAACACATTTCTTGACCCATAATTGGAGATGCTCTAAGCAACTATAAACACAGTCGTAGTAATGTAATTATGCAGGTAGAGATACGCAAGCGCGAGGGAAGTAGAAAAGCAGGTAGGGATGTAAATGAAACGAGTTGTTCGATACGAAATTCGAGTTCGACTTTGATAAGGTGACCTCGACTTAATTCGATAAGAAATTGAGATTGAGTTCGAACATAAAATTTTGTTCGATAGGCTTAACGGATTGAGTCGAGCTTTATATATGTTGGACTCGAATTCGATTAGAGTTCGTTTGAACTTGGCTCAATAAGCTTGAGTTCGGCTCGTTTGTTCGCATATAAAATGGGCTAATTTTTTTTAATGGGCCCGTAAATAATGAAGTCCAATATATTTAAGCCCAGTTTTTTAACATATATAGGTATTGTTTGCGAAAATCTCGAGTTCGACTCGATAAGAATTCTTTGCAAACAACTCGAGTTCGATTCATTTAGCAACGAACTTCAGTCGAACAAAAAAATTATTCGATTACAAGAATATGTTGGACTAAATTCGATAAATAAAAGCTCGTGTTCGAGTTTTGTTAAGCTCGACTAGATTCATTACCGCCTAAGAGCAAGTGAGCAAGTAAAGTTCGCATAGTTTTATGTATCTATATTTATATATAATATTAGTTCTGTTCATCTAGTCTAGTCTTAATAAGTGGGAGAAGTAAGTGTTTTAGATTTTTAAATTTTTAAACCAATATATTTAAAAAATATCTTATATATCGTTTAATAAAGTATATTATAAAGTTTGTAATAATGTTAATTTTTTAAATTCTTTTTTATGCAATTTTCTTTAATCTATTAATATCAAAAATCATATATTATGGTACGGAGAGGAAGTGTATACGTATCTTCTCTTTGTCCATTGCCCATATCACTAAACCCAAACTCTGCATCAAAACACAGAGAGAGAAGAAAAGCCTTGAGAAGGAGAGCGAATCCTTTCCTTAACCTTCACGCCTCTCTACATTAAATTCCTCTTTTCAATCTCCCTCCTATCCCTCACACACACACACACACATATATGTATATTTGCAGTCACGGAAAAGGCAAGGACTTAGGCCAACTCCAACATTGTGATCCAAATTTGGATCACTTTTTGATCCAAATTTGGATCATGACCTCCAGCAACTCCAACCACACTGATCCAAATAGTGATCCAAATTTAGTTTATATTATTATATTCAGATTTTACCATTTTAAAAATTAAAATATTTAATTTAATATTAATAAAATAAATAGAATAAATACTACAATATAATTATCGGTGACTACTTTTATTATATTAAATTTTGGAAAAAAAATATATCTAATTTTTA
>JAUEJK010411078.1:0-14612 GCA_032274865.1 Eryngium alpinum
GCAAACGGTTGCTGTGGATGGGGACCCTATATATATATATATATATATATATATATATATTTCTAAAATTTTGGGCCCCTTCCGAGTTGGGGTCCCGGGGCTTGGCCCCCTGCCCATCCCTGTTCTTTAGAGACAATCAGAGCGGTTCTCTGTTTTAGGAAGAAAAGAAATATTGCGAGACCTTTAATTTAAAACCCAATTTGGCTTTCAACTAGTTTAGAATACCTTTCATTTGGAATCAAAAGTTTCATGATGGTCCAATGAAATGTGACTTAAATGATCTTCTCAATAATAAGTAGAATCAGGCCAAGAGCATGTTTGGCATTCCTTATAAGTAGCTTATAAGGAGACTGAATAAATTTTTAATTTTCATGTTATTACAAAATAAATTTTATTATTTAACCCTTATTATAAGAAAGTTCTTTATTCAATTTAGCAATTATTTTTTTTGTAATATACAATAAATTATCAAAAATAAAAATATTAATTATTAATTATTTATAAAAAGAATTTAACAGCATAAAAATACTATTATAAATTTTAACAGGTTTTAAGTTAATAAAAAATATTAATATATTAACTTATAAAAAAATTATAATAAAAAGCATATATCGAGAGCAAGGTAAGTAAACAAATAAAAAGAAGAAATGAATGAACAAGTCATTTGCTGTGCTGAGCAAAACTGTTACAAGTCAAAAATAAGAAGTAACAAAATAACTGAAAAGGTTATGAAAAGAAAAGATAACCATTATCTCTTGCTCTTGATATCTACTAAACACACAGTAAAGGAATGAGTTATCTCATTCCATTTCCGGACCATAAAATTCACATACCAAACACCATCTAAGATAGTTTCTGTTCTAAACAATAACCGATTGACCTCTTCCATTGATATCACCATACGTGTAGCCAACCAAACTTATCTCAAAATTAATATCATAGTAACATGATGCAAAACTATTGTTTAAATCAATGAGTGACAATACAGGTGCATGAAATGAAAATAATGAATTGCATGTGCATGACAAGCGAGCTGTGGATACATGCAGCTGAGATTTTCTTAAATAAGCAAGTTGATTTACAAGTTGGCAAGTTGTGCAAGTGGATGTGAATTTCTGTTATAAAATTAGTTACAAATGGTGTAGGATAGCAAGTTGTGTGTAGGTGAAGAGAATGGTGTAGTTTTGTATATAAGCTTTGGAATCCTTTTGTAACAAACAAGTTGAGAAATCAATACAACTTTCTCTCCAAGTTTCTCTCTTCTCATTCTCTCTCTCTCAGTTTTTTACATTTTCATATATCTTCTATTGCTATTTATTATGGTATCGGAGCTTGAGAATTGATCCAAGCTTATCTGATTTTATCAATTAACAATGGCGGCATCTCGTTCATCTTATGCATTTGTAGGAACTACCATAATTGAT
Source organism: Eryngium alpinum (assembly GCA_032274865.1). Lineage (NCBI taxonomy): Eukaryota > Viridiplantae > Streptophyta > Magnoliopsida > Apiales > Apiaceae > Eryngium > Eryngium alpinum. Next base: position 1,425 of record JAUEJK010411078.1, read on the forward strand.
GCTAAGCATCCATATTATCTGCATCCTTCAGATAATCCAGGTATGATTCTCATTAATGTTACTCTCACATAACAAAACTATAGTCAATGGAACAGATCCATGAAAATTGCACTATCTTCAAAGCTTAAACTAGGTTTTGTAGATGGAACTTGTGTAAAACCTGCTACTGGATCAAATCTAACGATGTTATGAAATATGTGTAATGATGTAGTGATTTTATGGATATTTAATAATGTTTCTCCTGAAATAATGTAAAGTGCCATGTATCTTCATACTGCTCATGAGATCTGGAAAGATCTAGCAGCTAGGTTTTTTCAGATTAATATTCTTAACATGTTTAACTTGAGAAAGGAAATTGCATATTTGCATCAAGGAAATATGAGTGTATTTTCATATTTTACTAAATTTAGATCTCTTAATGATGAATTAAAGGAATTGGCTAAGGTTCCTAAGAGTAGTTGTGGCAAGTGTACTTGTGAGAGTAATATGAAGCTTGAGAAATTTTTGCGATCTAACAAGCTATCTCAGTTTTTGATGGGACTGAATGAGCAGTATACAAGTGTTAGATGACATATCCTCATTATGCATCCAACTCCTACCATTGGTAAAGCTTACAGTATATTAATTCAAGAAAAGAATCAAAGAGAATGTAATAATTCAGGAGTAATGGCAACTGAAAATATGGTTATGGCTGTAAAACATGTTGATCACCATGATATTAACTATGCTTACACAATCTAAAGGAGGAAAGTTCAATAACAGGAGAAACAACAATGATGCATCTATGTTTTGTGATTATTGCCAGATCACAGGATATACAAGGGAAAAATGCTTTTGTATCCATGGTTATCATGCTTAGCATAGGTTAAATAGAAAATCTAAGCCAAAACCAAGGAATCAACAAAATAGAAGTCAAGGATATAATGCTAATAACAGCTCTCAAGCCCACAATGTAGTAGCTGAGAGCTCCAATGGCAACAATGCAAGTGTATACTCTACTTCAGGCAACAACAAAAATGAAGGTGGCAAAGATGAAGCCGATGGATTCACTGTTACTCAATATAAGCATTTGATGAACATGATTCAATGTGGATTCAAAGAGATATCAGCAAGCACACAAAACAATGTTTCATCATCACAGAATTGGCCTATGGTGAATACAATTTCAGGTAATAAGTTTCATATATTGTGTGTCATATAAACACTACACACAATTTGAAAGAAGGTACATGGATTATTAATTCTGGAGCTTCATATCACATCACTCCTCACTTTAATTTGCTTAGTAATGTTAAGCATATTAGCTCAGAGTTGCATTTACATAATGGCATACTGCACAAGTGACTCACATTGGCACATTTAAGCTACATCATGATATCATTCTTAGAGATATCTTATATGTTCCTAACTTCTCATATAATCTGTTTTCTATATCCAAACTTACTTCTCATGAAGATTATCATGTTCTTTTTACTAACTCTATGTGTCAACTTTAAGACCTTACCTTGAAGAAGACCACAAAGATTGGTAAAATGCAAGTTAGTATATATTTCTTACATACCAAAGAGTTAGGTTCCATCTGTTATCCTACTTGCAATACAGTTGTGTCAACTAAAGTAATGCTCGATTGTGGCATGTTAGATTGGGTCACCATTCTCATTCATCTATGAAGTTTCTTTCTAATGCTATGTACAATTTCAGTCTTGTGATACTTGTCATATAGCAAAACAGTCTAGAATTTTCTTTCCATTGAGTACCACTGTAACTACAAGGCTATTTGAATTGATACATGTGGATATTTGGGGCCCATATAGATATAAAACTCATAAGAATTGTAGTTACTTCCTTACCATTGTTGAAAACAAGTCTAGAGCAACTTGAGTTTTCTTGTTTGCTGATAAGAGTCAAGTAGTTACATTGCTCACTAATTTCTTTACCTTTGTACAAACTCAGTTTTATTGTAAAATCATGACTATCAGATTTGATAATGGTTCAGAGTTTATTCAACAAAATCTAGCTATATATTTGGCATCTTTAGGTATTGTTCACCAGAAAAGTTGCATTTATACTCCACAACAGAATGGCATTGTAGAACGGAAACATAAAACCCTATTAAATACAGCTAGAGCTTTAAGATTTCAAACTTTTCTTCTTATACAATTTTGGGGTGACTGTATTCTTACAGCAACATACTTACTAAATAGAACTCCTACACAACTTTTAAATGGACTCACTCCTTATCAAATTCTTTATAACAAGGTACCAACTTATGAGCATATGAAAGTATTTGGGTCCTTGTGTTATGCAACTAATATCACCTCTTACAAGGATAAGTTCACTGCAAGAGCTCATAAGTGTATCTTCCTTGGCTATCTATATGCTCAGAAAGCATATAGAGTTATGGATTTAACAACAAAGAAAGTCTTTGTTTCTAGAGATGTGGCGTTTGTGGAAACTCAATTTCCATTTCAACACATTTCAATTAATTCTACTCCTTCAGTGTTTTTAACAACATTATAACTACTTGTGATGATCCTTTAGCTGAGCAAATTGTAACTATTGATACTTCTCAGTTAACAACTAATACTCCAATTGTCTATCCTATTCCACTGTCAACTCCCACTCCATAATCCTCTCACACTCATGTCATTACTCCTGTTCCTACTAGACCTATTATGAATAGAATTGTTCCAGTCAAATTTAAAGATTTCACTGGTTTACCTAAGTCTATAATTCCTTCACATTCATGTCATAACATCTCATCTGCAAAATTTCATGATTCATATGCATCTTTTCTTGCTAATGTGTCTCATGTACCTGAACCTACATCATACTACATTGCTTGCAAACATTCTATATGGTGTGAAGCAATGGCTACAAAATTAGCAGCCCTAGAAGCTAACAGCACTTGGAAAGTTGTTTCTTTACCTAAAGGGAAGAAAGTAGTAAGCTGTAAATAGCTGTATAAAGTGAAATTCAAAGCTGATGGTTCAGTAGAAAGATACAAGGCAAGACTTGTTGCAAGGGGCTTCATTCAAACAGAAGGCCTAGATTACCTTGAGACATTTGCACCAGTTGCAAAGATGTCTACAGTTAGAATTTTAATAGCCCTTGCAGCAATAAAAGATTGGAATCTTACATAAATGGATGTCACTAATGCCTTCTTACATACTGATTTAGATGAAGAAGTATACATGGCACTTCCTCAAGGATATGTTGTGTTGTGTCCAATACTACTGTTGTTGCCTCTAAAGTCCACTTGTTTGCAAGTTATTGAAGTCACTTTATGGCCTGAAACAAGCTCCCAGGTAGTGATTTTTTAAATTCTATTCATTTCTATTGCAATTTGGCTTCACTCAGTCGAATATGGATCACAATTTCTTCTTACAGAAGAAAGTGGAAGTATTGTGGCTATCTTGGTGTATGTGGATGATATTTTAATAGATGGAAACAATCTTGAGCTCATTAAAGCTGTTAAAGTTCATCTGGCCATTCACTTTAAAATCAAAGACTTAGGGTCTTTGAAAACTTTTCTGGGAATTAAAGCTGGTAGGTCTTCTAAAGGGATTTATTTAAATCAAAGAAAATACACAACGGATATTATAAATGACTTGGGATTTGAAAATGCTAGGAGCACAGCTATACCTATGGAGCATAATCATACATTATTGAAATATGATTCTTCTCATATGCTTCCCAATCCATCTTCCCATAGAAGACTGATAGGTAGGTTAATCTACCTTACCATTACCAGGCCAGACATTTCCTATGCTGTGCATGTATTATCACAGTTTATGGCTTCTCCTAGAGCTTGTCATATTGATGTTGCATTCAAGGTGGTGAAGTATTTAAATGCAAATGTAGGACAAGGTATTCTGTTGTCTAGTTCCAATGCCCTAATTCTTTCAGCATTTGCAGATGCAGACTGGGGAGGTTGTCCAACAACTAGACAGTCTCTTACAAGATATTGTGTGACACTGGGAGACTCATTGATATCTTGGAAAACAAAGAAGCAAAGTACTGTATCAAGATCTTCAGCAGAAGCTGAGTATAGGGCTCTTGCAGATGTTTGTTGTGAAGTAACATGGTTACTCAATGTTTTTCAAGAAATGGGAGTTTCTACATTGAAGCCTGTAAAGCTATATTGTGATAACAAGTCAGCTCTCTATATTACTTCCAATTCAGTTTTTCATGAAAGGACAAAGCATATAGATATTGATTGTCATTTGGTGAGACAAAAGTTGAAAGAATGTGTCATTACTACTTCCTACATTGCTTCCAAAGAGCAACCTGCAGATCTTTTAACCAAAGTTTTGAGTTCATATTCATTGAACTACTTATTGTCCAAGCTAGGAGTGCTCAATCTCTTTACACATCCTATCTTGAAGGGGGGATGATAATACAGGTGCAGGAAATGAAAATAATGAAGTGCATGTGCATGGAAAGCCAATTGTGGGTGCATGCAGTTGAGATTTTCTCAAATAAGTAAGTTGATTTATAAGCTGTCAAGTTGTGCAAATGGATGTAAATTTCTGTTATAAAGTTAGTTACAAATGGTGTAGGATAGCAAATTGTGTGTAGGTTAAGAGAATGGTGTAGTTTTGTATATAAACTTTGGATTCCTTTTGTAACAAACAAGTTGAGAAATCAATACAACTTTCTCTCAAAGTTTCTCTCTTTCTCCTTCTTCTTTCTCACTCAGTTTTCTGCATTTGCGTATATCTTCTATTGTTGTTTTGTTTCAATGAGCAATCCAACTGCCACACGATATGGTACTAATTAAAAGGACTTATAATCAAATCTCTACAACTTTATTGGTCCCTCAATTTGTATGTACCTTCCGCGTTTAGGCCTCTAGCATTTTCTGTTTCTTCTGCCCTTTTTTTTATTACTAAGGGAAGGCAGTATCCGGGAATGAGGAAGGGCGAGAGGATGATAGGGATTGAACTCTTGGCCTTTGTGTACTGACGCTCAGCCTACACCACTAAGTTACCCTCGACCCTCAATAAAGCTTCTACCACTATGCAAGTAAAATGAAAAGTTTATTATTACCAATGGCAGAAAGTATATAATAGTGTTCAACATTATCTCTGTGTGCTTGTTGCATAAGGGCATCTCACAGATACTGGACGTGAAGTTTGGTAGATTAGGTTCTCTATCCAAACCAAACTAGCGAATGTAGTATCGTATCAAGAACTATGGTAGACACACAACAACCTGCTTCTTAAACCTTCTACGAAAGCTTCATGATACAACCGTAATATGCAATATCTACATTTGTCTCCCCCATACATGCAAAACCCAATACTCACAAGAAACAAAAAAGGCAATAGAATCCAAATAAAGAAACAGATAACTTCAGTACAACAAAAGTAGAACCACATTAAATGTAATTCTCTCCCACAACATCTAATTTCCATTCCCCAATAGTTTATATGTGTTTCTGTGGGTGTGGAAATAATTAAAAGAAAATCAGAAGACCAATTATTTCTTAACAGAATCATTAAAGAAAAAGAAAACTTCTCGAATCATCAAATCAGATTATTGTTTTGGAAATTGTTAAATGTTGTATATAAAATTAGTTCTATAAACTTGTCAGTTCACTCCATTTCAATACAATGATACATTATATAATTTATAGAGTTGTATGATTTTGTACTTGATCATCAAATCTAAGAACTCTCTACTAGCTATCCAACAAATACCTGAAATCATTTAAGTGTGTATATCATACATACATTGCTAAAATCAACAGTAAGTTCTTGAAATCCCATTTCATTGCTAGCTAAAATTGCATGATATATTGCTGGAAATCTTTACATAAGTAGTTGATTGTCGTTAAAACGAATGTAACTGACTTATATAGTTTCAGTGATTTTCTTGTGTCAGCTAATTGCAAGATCAGAACTTGCATCACTTAAAGGCTGCGAATGAGGATGCCTTCGAATGTAATCCATGGTCCGAATGCCAATGCAAGTCCCCATTCTTCTGCATCTTTTCTTTTCAACTCTTCTCTCATATACTCCTCACATAAAAGATTGTATTACTACTCACATTCCCAAAATCCATCAATGCCATTCTACTGCATTCGAGTTTACCATTTCTGATCCGAGATTGCTCTCTAACCGGTTAAGTATAGCTGGTCCTCCCGGATGAACTGCCCAAAATATATCATTGAAGTTCTCTACTCCACTTTTCGCCATCAGCTTCTTGCAGAATTCTGTGATGCTGTCTTCTATTTTTTGTGGGAGGTCTCTGCCAAGTTTGAAATTTATCCCTTCTTCTGAAAGCCTACCATCGACCATGTGTTGTGTACCTGGCAAAAACTGCTGCACTGCATAGCATAGTTCCATGAATGGGGACTCTACTGATTCTATGGGATCTGTGCCGATTCTCACTGATGCAGCACCATCACCAAATAGTGCAGCTTCAACAAGGTCATATGGTCGATCCTATAACGTCTAACAACATATAGTCTATTGCTGCCTAAGTGAAACATTATATTTTTTAGCTAAATGTTCTTCAATCTTCAGAAACAGTGTTACTCGGACATAGCTAAAGTATCCAATGGATACACTGGTGGAGACGTGTCGAAGTGTCGGACTTGGTAATATTTTAAATTTTTTGCATGGTTCGGAGTAAAATGAACTGTCCAGTGTCCATATTGATATGAGTTCTCATGATACACAGTTACTCACGCTGAAATGAAGCGTACAGGTAAAACAATTCAGAGTTCAGAAGTACCTATGTTTTGTTCTTCTAATTTCTAGTGAAATTTCAAAAGTTGAGAGGAAACTTATGTACCTTATTAGGGGGACGAAAACCTAGTATGGTAGTTTCAGAAGTTGTTAATAAAATACAACTGCCCGGATTGTTTTCAGCAATATCCTTAGCAACCCTAAGGCCAGTAACACCACCATAACAGCCAAGAAAGTAAAGCATTACACGTCCAACATAGTTTTTTAAGCCGAGTTCACTAGCGAGGTAAAGATCACCTCCTGGTAAGCGTATTTCACTTGAAGAAACATAGACAATATGGGTAATATCTCCAGCTGGTTTGTCCCATTCTTTAATGCAAGCAAGGTTTGCTTCTTTTGCCATTTCTACAACTGCTAGATTTGTTATTTCAAGACGTTGTTTAGTTGTTGGAAAACCTTCCGTTGCTAGCTCTGGATATTTGTCTAAGATCTCTTTGCACATTACTGTGTACCTTGTTTTTACAGTAGTTGTTTTACCTACAGTTATGTACAAAGCTCAACTGCATACATATAGTAAACAGAAACATGTTCACTATACAAGACAAAAAACACATTCGTCTATGTGAAACTAGTGATTTGTTTAGCCTTTGTTTGGATCTAGGATTTTAGGAAGGAAAGTAAAGTTGGAGGTAAAATAAAATCCTCTCCTGTGTTTGTTTTGAAAGGAAAATTGGAGGGAAAATATTTAGGAGGTAAAGTAGGAAGGAAAATTGTGTCAAATTTATACTAATTCCCTATCATTTTACTTGATTTACCAAACATAACATGAATTTCATTTTCCTTCATATTTTCCTCTATAAATTTTATTTTCCTTCCTACTTTACTTTGCTCCCTAAAATCCTTGATCCAAACAAGGGCTAAATGTTATTAGGACAATGCAACTGAGACACCTTTTGAGGAGATCATCCAAGGAATTTGAGACAGAAACTTCAGAAAATGGGGATTAACAACTGAAAACGGAGAAACAACATGAAGTCAGAATAATTTAGGTTGCAAGAGCTTAATAATAGCTATTTATTTTGTACTAAGAGCATAAATTAGTTAGTCCAAATATTTATATTTATTAATGACTCTATCATGGATGAAGAAATTTTTGTCCTTTTTTATTTTTATTGTTTTGAATCTTTTACGGTGGTACAGAAAGGGGAAGCATGAACTTAGTATCTGCATAAAAGAAAAAAAATTCATATCTAAAAAGGGATTTCAAGTTTGGACAGGTTGTATTAATATTTTTCTCAGTTTATTTCCGATTTTAGTGATTTGAAATCTTTTATAATTGTTTTTTTTTCAACATATCAACTTGTCATTCTACTTCATTTAGCATATGGTTTATACAATTTTGTACTCTTTGGAAGAAAAATGAAGGTTTTCTAATTCTCATTATCTCAACATATATTATTAGATTTAGATAAAATTGACATAGAATCATACAGTAATTTGTTTAATTAAATTTCAGGAGTTTTGGGGCAGCTTTCTAGCGTGATCTTACAAATGATATTAGTTGCTTTACATGGTGTAGAGATGCTCCAAGGACCTGCAAGGGTCTAGTGTTAAGTGATCATCAGAGACACACAAGAAACTTCTATATATGAATACTAATCTCGTAGACGATATTGTTGTTCGCTGAATGATAATTAAAATTAGGAAATTTCAGCTGAGCCATATTAAAAAAGAATTAATATCCTTCAAGGACAAGGTCCCATGGACTATATACAAATAATTCAATATATTCTCATACAATTTTACGGTAAACATGTAATTATGCAATAAGGTTCCCAATTTTTAAATATTTTTTGTCATGTTCTTTATTTCTTTATTAGTTATTACTGATCTATACGATTCATTTTTGTAAGTACTGTTGTACATATTCTGTTTGTAGGTGCTGATAATAATTTTAATTTTACAATTATGATATCTCATAGCCTTAAAATTATGATATCTTATAGCCCGTGCTTTGCACGGACTTTCATACTAGTTTCAGTAATAGAGAAAAAAAACACTCTCCTTTAATTTTATAGTTTTATATGTACTTTCGGTTTCCGGCATATAGTTTTTGGTAGTTATAAAATATATTTAAATTTAATAATTTTTAAATATTATTAATTAAATCAAAATATATAAATTTTATATTTTAATTTGGTTAAAAGTATACAAAATTTGAATACATTTTTAATTAATTAAAGTTGTTTAATTGTCAAAATGACAAATAAAAAATTATATATAAACAGAGTAGAAAATATTTAATATTATAAATAATAATTTATGAGATTTCTGGGCATGAGTCGATACTTATGTAGCAATATGAGTCGACTCCATTTCAGGAATTTTTTTAAAGAATTCGGGGTCAGAATTTTTAAAAAAGTATTAATTAATTTTATTTTCATAAAAGGAAGACAAACTTATGTAGAAGTATAAACTTAAGTTTATCTCCCGTTCTCTCCCTCTATATATCTGAGAAAATAGGAGATGCGCTTAAGTTTATACTCTTATATAAATTTATTTTTTATTTATAATAATAAAAATAAATTAATATTAATTTAAATTCAAGTACTATTCTGAATTCATGTAAACTACGTTTTATAATAGAGTTGACTTATATTCTTATCTAAATTCTTATATAAGCCAATAAACTCATCCAGTAAACCCTATCTATATATATATACACTATAATGTCATGTGCTTATAATCACTATATATTATGGATATTGCTCAATCCACTGATTCATTCTTTAGCCTGTTTGCAGGCATCAGTAGTTGGTTTTTGACTTTATGATTCCCGTGGTTCATATTCTTAACCAGACAGAGCCACTGTTTTTTTTCTTTCTAATCTCATTTTTTATTTAATTTTTATAATAAGTTGTATAATTTTATTTTATTTAATTTACATATAAATTATCTTAAAAATTAATATAGCAGATCTGAATGTAAAGTATAGTAAAGTAGATATAGCTCTTGACTGATTAAAGTAAAGAAATGAGGATTTTCTAACTTCTTAATTTAAAAGTTGATATTTAATTCAAATTTTTAATATTTATTAAATAATTATTTAATAAATTATATAGAATCGGATATTTCGTGAAAAATAATCTCCCAGACTTCTTAAAAAACTATACTCGATAAACTTAATTTAAAATATAAAGAATATGACAGGATGAGAATTCGAGTTAATTCAATGATACTTGCATTGAAATATGAGGACCTAACCTGCCTACCCTTCCTCCCTTATATTTAATCGTTATTTATTTTATTCTTGACACCATTGGATAAATTAAACTCATTCTGTTTCCAATATGCCTAAATCTCTACTATATTCGGATATAAGAAATAAATTACTTTACATGTGAGTATAAATACTACAAAAAAAAATAAAAAATTACTACAAATATGTGCCGCTTAAACTTATAAAACCGCCAATTTATTTGACTAAAATCATTTGCTTACCCAAAGATAATTGGAGCGTCTTTGACACCGGAGCTGTGAAGACAGCTTAAATATATAGATTAATAGTGGAGTAATATTAAAAACAGAAAATTGCAGTTTGCATGTTTGACCGTCGGACCAACGGTATTTATAAATAATTAAAAATTTTATTTTAAATTAATGTAATTACACTTTGCAACCTCTAATATAGTTTTATTTTCACTTTAATCCCAAAATCTAACCTTATTATTAAAACAGAACCAAAGATCTTTCGTCGTTAACACTTCTTTATTAATATTTAACTATTAAATAATTTAATATTTAAAAATAAATCATAATTTTAATTAAATAAGAAGTAAAGTCCTAATTAAATATTAAGTCTTTCTCTCATAATTTCAATAATAAGAAGTAATATCCTACTTGAATATAAAATTTTTCTCTTCTACTTATATGTTATTATTAAACTTTTATTAAGTATTAAGTAATTTAATATTTGAAAATAAATCATAATTCTAATTAAATAAGAAGTAATGTCCTACTTAAATATAAAATCTTACTCTCTTACTTATATTTTATTATTAATCTTTTATTATATATTAAATAAATATTTATATTTTAAAAATATAATTTTAATAAATAAAAAATTAGTATCATAATCTTAATTAAATAAAAAGTAATTTTAAAAATAAATAGAATTTCTAATTAGATAAAAAATAATGTGCTACTTAAAAGTCTTACTCTTTAAGTTGTGTTCGGTAAATTAATTTTTTTAATATTATATTTATAATATTATTTAAAATTTATATTAAAATTTATAAATTATATAGCTGAATGTGCTTTGCACGGGTTTCATGCTTGTATTATATATTAATATATTACATAATATATATTAATTAAAAATTATAACAAATTAATATTAGGTGATTCGTATAACTGAAACAATATTAATATATTTTAAATAAAATAAATTTATATAATAATTTTAACATTAAATATTTATAAATGTTAGTAATATATTATTATTATTATTATTATTATTATTATTATTATTATTATTTATAAGAAGAATATAAAATAATTTCATTCACCCACCCACTTCTTCGTGCACCACTACCCACCTCCACCGTCACATACAAAGACACTCCTCATATATATAATTAATTTAATTATACAATATACTAGGGGATGAAAAGTGAAAATAAAACTATACTAGGAATGCAAAGTGTAATTAATTCATTAATTTAAAATTATTTTTTTAATAATTTACGAAAATGTTCTCGGTCAACTGACAGTCAACAGTTTTTTTAACAACAGTTAGCTTCGGGGTGCAAATTGTACCAATACTTAAGTTAAAAGATGTAAATTATAATTATTTTAAATAAATCTATCAAACTGCAAATGAAATTATATTAGGAGATGCAAACTGCAATTTCTCTATTAAAAATAATGTTCTAAAAATCGCTAGCGATTAATTGGAAAATCGAGATTAGGCGAAAGAATTAATCGGATCACTAATCGGATATAATTTAATAATATTAATATATTATAATATAATTTTATGTTAAAATATATTTATTTTAACTTTTTATATATAATTTTATTATTTTAACTAATATTTATTCATAATGCATATTTATTTTATTATATATTGTATAATAATATATAATATATTATAATTTATTAATTAAATTATTATTTTAAAATTTATTTTAATAATATATTAATAAAATTAGGTAAAGCCAATTAATTAAAAAACTTAATCGATAAAACAGCGATTAATCAATAAAATCGAAAATTTTGAGGACTCTGACTAAAAATAGTGGAATAGTCAGATACCGTGGCCATATAGCTTTATTTATAAAAGCATGATCATGTTCAAATGAATACTGTCTAAAAGATTGCAAATTAAGCATGTGCATAATGAAGTTAAACTAGTCTATGGAACCAAGGTTCCAGAAGCAGACAGATATAAATAAACCATTAACCAATAAAACCTTTTGCTGCACCTTTTGTCCCAAGTATTTATTTCCATTGTGCAGCTTCCTTTTTTATATTACACTCTTCTCTATCTAACTTTTAAGGGATAGATTTAATATAATAATTCTACTCCGTAGTCTTCTTATAAGAATATAATATATAAAATTTATATAATATATATTTCATTAAAAATTAATAAATAAAAATATATTAGACTACCATCTAAAATTAACCTTTTCTAAAAATACAGTTAAATTGAAACAGGTGGAGTGTGTCTTTGCCTTCCCGGTAATTGTGTTCTACTCTCACCTGTACGTACTAGGATCGAATTGAGATTTTTTGAATTCAAAGTCCGTAAAATTGAATAATGTTTTAAACTCAAAAGCCGCATCACCTATTTTTGTTCAATTAACTGAGCGTCTATTCGACTTAATACGACCTCCGTTTTTTAGAAACTTAAAAAAAAAAGATTTATCTTGAGAATTGAGTCACTATTATAAAATATTATTTGAATTTAAATTAAAAGAAATTTATATATTCTTATTATGTGACCATGACTTTTAACCTATATAGACCTAATGAAAGTTGTGGTACTGAATTTTAAGGTTCCTGCTATATGTACTCAATTTTATAATTACGATTTATGTAACTCCCGTTTAGGGCTGAAAATGAGTAAGAGTAGTTCGGGCTCAATTCGGAATTAATTCAAACTTTAATGAACGATATTTGTATTTAAATAAAAATGATACCAAATTTGAGCACCTATTTGATATTCGTAAATAAAATGATATAGAATCTGACCACCTTTATATTTGTTCACATTCGACTCGAATTATTCGAATAACTTAAGAGTACTCGTATACTTATTTAATATATTATATTCGACTCGAATTTGTTTATTTTCTTAACAATATATATTACATATATTATATACGCTTAATATATACTCTCATAACATAGTAATAATTAGTTTAATCTTATTTTTAAATTGTTTTATATTTAATTTTTAATAAAAAAAATATTTTTTCAAGTT
>JAUEJK010411179.1:0-14587 GCA_032274865.1 Eryngium alpinum
CAAATGTATGGTTGTTGAAGTTGATTATGCCTCTTCGTGTGATCTGTTCCACCGAACTTGATTACCTGTTCCTCTTAGGAACATATAGTACTCCGAGTTTGTTCTCTATGCTAATTGTATATAATCTCGTAGTTAAAACACTTTTCTGGACAAACCTAGTTACTTAACAATCGGAAAGAGTTGTACGACAGATCGATAAGAGCAGCTATGTTTCTTAAATAGACATATAATGTATAAAACACCAGAAAAAGAAACGGGAACACTACCAAACTAAACAGACCCACCGTATAAACACGGGTCCGATGAGGGTTACATGTACATAAACGTTACCTTTATCATTAAGGATCAGATATTATTTTACTCTGGAAGCCAGAATAATATAACAACAAACAAGCATACATAATGCACTAGCCAAAAGTTACACAACAATCGGAAATAATCTCAACAAACTAAAAGAAGCATAAACATGCATTAGCTCTATGCCTCTATCCCAGAAAGTTCTTTATAAACACAACCCAACAAGAGAATAAGTTAGTCCTTCGTGTCCTCAACTGGATATTACTTCTTCCTTTCTTCTTGTTGCCATTTTTATGTCTTCCCGGGTGAATTGCCTTATGCTTCAGACTCTGGTGCAAGCTTCAAAGTCCCATCTGGATGACACATTGACACACATTTTTCTGCTCAATGTCCTCTACATTTTGACCGTATATCTGATCCTTTATATTCTGGTTTATATCCTTCGTTTTCTTTTTCCATTACCTTTATTGGCATATTTATATGTTTTTGTTAGTTGGCCATTAGTGCCGTTAGTTTCTAGTGATAGTTGTACAGCTGTAGTTACTTTTCCGTTAGTAATTAATGATGCTATTATAGTATAAATATGGTTAACAGTTAGCTTAGAGAGTAAGCGATTTGTACCAACATTTCGATTGAAGTTCATTGATTTTCCTCTCCAAATCCTCTTTTCTATTGTGTGGTACATCATCTTGTCATGGTATCAGAGCAAGATTGAAATTCGTTTTCCTATTTTTCTTCTTATTCCTCTGTTTTTCTTGTTTTGACCTAATTTTTCGAAATGGTGAATGTCTTGCTTCAATCTCTTGATTCATCTTCATCTTCTGTGCAAAATCAATTCATGAGTTCCGCAATCAACTACAACGATCCATACTACTTATCCCCCACAGATAATTCGAATGCATAGTTAGGTCAAATTGTCTTCAATGGCGGTAACTATTTTAACTAGAATCGAAGCATTACTTTGGCTCTCGGAGCCAAGAATAAGGTGTGTTTTGTTGACGGTACTTTGCTTTGACCTGATGATACCTCTCCATATCTTCAAAAATGGATCCGTAATGATTGTATGGTTATCGGATGGATTTTATCTTCATTGACAAATCAATTGTCGAAAGTTTCATTTTCTCTTCATCAGCTAGAGATTTGTGGCTAGAAATACAAGAGAGGTATGGTCATTCTAATGCTCCTCAGTTATATGAGATTCATAAATCCTTGATGTCCAGTCAACAAAATGATGATTCTATAGTAGAATATTACAATAAGTTGAAAAGGGTTAACTTCATATTTTGGAGCCTTTGCTTGTACTTGTGGTGCTGTGTTAAAATGCACTTGTGGATTGATGGCTAAATTTTTTGAGTCTAATCAGCTTAAACAACTGATATAGTTTATAGCTGGACTTAATAAAACGTATGATCAAAGCTAAGATCAACATTTTTAGTATGGATCATTTACCTTCTGTGAACAAGGTATATCATATATTACAACAGATCGAGCGACAAAATTCTATCATTCATGCTCAATCCATAGAGATGAGTGCTTTGTTGTCTGTTAAAGATAACCAGTCATACTCTTCTAGATTTTCTCAGACCAATGTGCAAAAAAGAGATTCTAAGGATTTCAAGAAGGATAAGATGGACAAGTTTTGTGATTTATTGTAAAATGAGAGGACATACAAGGATCAATACTTTAAGATTGTAGGTTATCCAGAGTGGTACAAATGATAATCTTCTATTTCACAAGGAAATTTTAGAGCTTCTTTTTAAAGATTTGTTGCGAATATATGAGAAATCAATGAAATTAATGATTGTATACTTGGTAATTCTCCATTGGATATGAACGATGAGATTCTGAATTCATCTTCTCCTGCTTATGCTCATGGATATGGACATAATGCACCTTTTATATCTTTGTCTAATACTGGTGGTTTCGATAACAATGTGGTTTCAGCTTTGTACAAAGAATTTTTCAAGTTTATATAGTCTAACCAGCAAGGAAATTCTGTTTTTGAAAATTCTGCTATTAACTTTGCAGGTACCATATCTGCATCTTATGCTAAAACAATTCATTCTCAAATTGATAAACATGCATGGATCATTGATATTGGTGTTAGTGATCATATGGCTTATAATTTAGATGTTTTTTTCTAATACACATTCTCTTACTTCTCATCTTCTCATTATTTTACTTGATGGATCTTGTAAGACTGTTAACACAGTTGGAAATGTTGTTCTAAATTCATATATTACTCTTTCAAATGTGTTATATGTTCTTGAATTCAAACAAAACCTTCTTTCAATCTAAAAATACTTGATAATCACGATCTTATTGTTAAATTTATAAAATATGCTTGTTATTTTCAGGACCTTTCAACTAATCAACTGAAAACTATTGGAATAAGGCATGGAGATTTATATAAGTTTTCTTCAGATCTTTTTGACTTTAGCCCTAGCAATTCTTTTTCTAATAAATCTGTAGCTCAAGTGTCTTTGGCTAGTTATTTTTTGAACTGGTGCATGTAGACCTTTGGGGTCCTTACAAGACTGCTTCTTTATCTGGAGCTACTTACTTCTTGACAATTCTGGATGATCATTCCAGAACAACATGGAGACATTTGTTGGATCATAAGACACAAGTACCTAATGGTGTTTCTTCATTTTTGTCTTATATTGAAACTCATTTTAACACTTATGTAAAGACCATTAGAAGTGATAATGGTACTGAGATTGTTCAATAACAGTTCTCACAATTGTTTGCTAGTAAATGCATTGTTCATCAACAGAGTATAGCTGGTGTTCCTTAGCAGAATGGTAGGGTGGAAAGAAAACATAAACATTTATTAGAAACTACAAGGGCTCTCGAATTCTTGCAAATCTTTCTATCAAGTTTTGAGGAGATTGTGTTTTGGCTGCTACCTTTTTAATAAATATGATGCCTTCTTTTGTTTGGGTTTGGAAAACTCCTTATGAGATTCTTTTCAGCAAGATTCTTAACTATTTTTTATTGAAGGTGATAGGTTGTTTGTGTTATGTTGCAGTTAAAACTTTCGATAAGTTGGCTCCTAGAGTTGCTAGATGTGTTTTCATTGGCTATCCTTTTGCTTAAAACGGATATAAACTATACAATTTGGATACTCACAAGGTGTTTCTTACTAGGTGTTACGGATCAAAATAAAGCTCTTAAATTAAAGCGTACATGACTCTCGCGAATATCCGAAATAGATTTCCTTAAGCTCTTTGAACGCTCGCTGGAAAACCTGCAAAACCGGTGGAGGGTGGTCCCACAAGAGGGACTCGAGTGCAAGAATAAGTAATCTAAATATTTGTGTATTCACTGAATTTGAGCTAAAATTGCGTACTTGATTATGAAGAATAATCCCATTTATATAAGTATAGATTAGGGTTTCAGATCCCGAATTAGAATCCTACTATACTTAGTAATTCTCTTTACCTTATATCTTCTTTCTTGCACCCCAATACTAGGAATCATTACTTGATTTACCTACCAGATTCATTCCCTTATTTAATATTAGGGCTTCTCGCACCTCTTTAATAATTATTAGCCGTAGTGGGCCTTAGCCGTATCGGGTTTCGTAGGAAAATTATTCCTCTTATAATTTGTACTGTCTTGTCCTAATTCGGATCCAAATTGTGCCCTTCCAGGGCTCATTGGGTCGATTCCTATTTTTGGGCTCCCTACATTTGCCCCCTTATTTTCGGGGTGAATTATCCATCGGAAATATGACTCGTTTCGTGCCAAAAACCGAGTCTCTGATAAATTTTCCGTCCCCTGACCTTCCTCCTAGGCTTTGGCGCCTATGAGACACTTAAGAAGCAAGCTTGGAGTTTTTTAGCCAGCCACTATTTACCTCCCTAGACGCTAGGCGCCTAGGAGAGTAATTCTCAACCAACTTAGCACTTTGCAAGGGGAATGATGGACCTCTCAAGGCGCTTAGCGCCTAGGAGACCATTTTCCATGTACCTTGGCGCTTTACCATGGCTTTTCTACCCGTTCCTAGGCGCTAGGCGCCTAGGAGAATATTCCAACACCACATTGGCCTTTTTTTATCATCTACATCCATCCCCTTAGGCGCTTAGGAGATCATCATACACCTCCATGGGCATTTTTCATGAATAGGCATACACCTCCCTAGGCTTTAGGTGCCTAGGAGGTTGCTTCCACTCTACCTTGGCATTTTGCCTATGGTTTTAAGCTATTTCCTAGGCGTAAGGCGCCTAGGAGTTATTCCTCACCTATCTTGCCGTTTTAGTGGGTTATCTAAGAGTCTTCCTAGGCGTTTTAACGCCTAGAACCCCTTATTTCTCCCTTCTTGGCGTGATATACCGAAGAGGTGAGCATATTTTGATATCCATGGAGCCTCCTCGGCTAAAGGAGTTGCTATCCATCTCATTTTTGTGACTCACTAGAGCCTGATAACACCCCTAGGCGTATGCGCGTATGAGCTATATTCCACCTAACCTTGCCGGTTTAGGGTTATAGTAGGGATTCCTCCTAGGCGTTTATGCTTAGGAGACCTCTTACTTGCCTTGTTAGGCGCTCTTTTATCTGTACTAAGATATTTATCTTAAGCTTTCATGCCTAAAAATGTTACCTTCACATCCGTTTAGGCTTTACGCCAGTACAAAACGGTTACCATTTTAAGTAGTCGAAGCGGCACGTCTTCCCACGTCTCCTTAACTTCCAACTCTATATAAGTCCTCCTAAGAGGAGGATCTCCTCACTCTCAACCTTCTACTCTCTCTAGTTTTGTTCTTTAAAGTTTCAAGAAGTAATGGCAGACAACAGTCATCCAAAGAAGAAGTCTAAGAAGTCCTCCTTCTCGGGTATTATTGCAAACTTATCCTTAGCAATTTAAAAGTTCTTAAAAAACTTGAAGTCTAAGAAGTCCTCCTTCTCGTGTATTATTTCAAACTTATCCTTAGTAATTTAAAAGTTCTTAAAAAACTTTCTTCTACATCTAATTTACCTTTTATTTGCATAGTCCAAAAGGAGCTTGCCCGTTATCAGAGGGCGGCTCAATCGTCTCCATCTTCTGTTTCTGCCCTTGAGCCTTCTAAGAAGAGGACTCGGGATTCTCCGCCCAAAACAACTCTTCCTCCTCCTGTCTCTTCTTCTTCTAGTAGCGCTCCCTTTCAAGGGGATTGGTCGTTTTGGTCCTGGCGACTCAGTGGTTAAGAATCCAAAATTTGCTCAACAATGGTCATGTGGTTCCATCACTTCTCGTGACAAAACAGATATCGTGTATAACTCCCAGCCCGATAATGTTAGGGCTCATGGCGCTCAGGCTATGGCGTTTGTAAGATTTTCTCCCACCTTTGAACATCATTTACTCTTGATGTCCCTTGATATTGATAATAGTTTTCCTTTTGTTAAGTCAACTGCTACTTCCAAGCGGCTATGCATCATGTCCGCTCTTTGGAATCTTCCCTTATGGATAAGGATAAGAATATTGAAAACCTTCAGGATGAGTTATGCCAGGCTGAAGAAGGCAAACAAAAGTTTCAATATGATAATGCTCATCTTAGAGAGGAGGTTGAGAACCTCCGAAATCAGCTTCATGTCGCCCACACCGAAATCATCCGTGACTTTCTGCAGTCTCCTTACTACCGCTATAGGAAGGATAGGACGGCTAGTAGGAGGTTCCCTTCCATCTACCATGAATGCTGGAATGAGTTCATGAAGTTCATTGATAGGGTTCATCCTGGCCTTGATCTCTCTGACTGCAAGCCTCTGGTTCCCAAAATTCCGTTTATCAAGGATACATATGAAGAATTTGACTGGCATCTAGGCTCGAGGGAGGAAGTGGAAAATTCATCAGGTGAAAAAGCCTCGTCTTCGGATGAAGAGGATGACGATGGTGATGATGATAATGATGGTAATGGTGATGGATCCAGAGCTCTGACTGTGGTGCAAAACCCAGGGGTAGCCCTGTAGATTCTCTTGTACACCAACTTAATGTAGATCTATAAAGTGAGGGATGAAGTGGATTCACCTCTTAAACATGTATGCAAAGTTGTTTTATAATTAATGAAAAAACTCTTTTACTACATACTTGTGTTTACATGTTTACTGATTGTATTTACGTAAACTAGTAATGTGCCATAAATGAGGTAAATCTTCTCCTTCGAAAGTTTCTAAATGATAGGATCTTAATACAACATTTCTTTTTACACGGTAAGGCCCTTCCCAATTTGGAGAAAACTTCATCTTCTCTTTTCTAAAAGCCTCTAGCCTTCGAAGTACCAAATCTCCATTAACGAAGAATCGCTTATAGTAAGCTGAACTTCTTCGCTTATTTTCCAGAAGCCTGTAGCCTTCGAAGTACCAAATCTCCATTAACGAAGAACCTCTTCTTGACCCTCATATTGTAGTAAGCTGAAGTTCTTCGCTTATATTCCAAAACTTTGTAAGCAGCTTCCTCTCGCTTCTCCTCAATCAGATCATCCTCCATCCCCAACAATCTCTTATTTTCCTCTTCGTTGAAATTTTCCATCCTTGGCGCCCGTAAAGCCAAATCCACGGGCATGACTGCTTCTACCCCATACACCAGAGAAAATGGGGTTTTTCCTGTAGACTCTCTTGGGGTAGTCCTGTAAGACCATAAAACGTTTAGTAGTCGCTCCACCCAAGCTCCTTTGGCATCGTCCAACATCTTCTTTACCCCATCCAAGATGATCCTATTTATTCTTTCTGCTGCAAAACTTAACTCAATAGTCCATTCTCGACAGTAGTTCTTGAACTCTACACTATCGAACTGCTTGCCATTATCAACAACAATGATCCAAGGAACCCCATATCTACAGATGACATCCTCCCATAAGAAGCTAATTACCTTCTCAGGAGTAATCTGCGCCAACGGTGGAGCCTCAATACACTTTGTAAAGTAGTCAATGACTACCACCAGAAACTTCCTATGTCCTGAAGCAGGAAGGAATGATCCCAATATATCAATGGCCCACATAATAAAACGTAAAGGTTAGGTTATGCAAGTAAGTTCATTAGGAGGTTGTCTTGGCACAGATGCAAACTTCTGGTGTTTATCACACTTCTTCTCATAGTCCATAGCGTCTTATTTTAATGAGGGATACAAGAATCCTTGTATCATAATCTTATGTGCGAGCATTCGTCCTCCCATATGTTGTCCGCATTGCCCCTCATGGACTTCTTCCAAAGCCATACACTTCAGATAGGGCATGGAGAAAGACGGTCTGTATAGAGTCCCTTCTATAACTATATATCGGGGAGCCCTTCTTTGAGTTTTCTTGTCTTGCTCAGTATCTTAATGGATTTCTCCTCTAAGTAAATAGGCTTTGATTGGTTCCATCCAGTTGCCTTCCACATGAATGGGGGGCATTAGCTTTGCTACTATGCATGGTTGATCTTGAGTCTCTGAATATATATTGCCCTCATAAGCCATAAGAAGGGCTCCTGCAGCAAACTTGGATAATTCATCAACGACTTGATTTTGCTCTCTCGGTATATACTCCAGTGTCCATCCCTTGAATTGCAATAGCAAGGCAGTTGCCATCTTGACATATTTCTCTAGCATAAGACCCTTTACCTCATAAGTCCCGCCGAGTTGACTAACCACTAATTGGGAATCCCCTCATATTATCAATCTTTTGGATCTTAATGACCTTGCCAAACCCAATCCTACTATCAAAGCCTCATACTCGGCTTCATTGTTAGTTACCTCAAAATTAAGGGTGACTGCATACCTGATAAGAAAACCTTCGGGGCTTTCCATAATTACTCCTGCAATTCCACAACGAGCGTTGGATGTTCTATCAAAATATAAGTTCCATGCCTCATTCTCTAGTCTGTTCCTTCTTCATCAGGAGCAAAAGTATATTCCATACTGAAATCAGCTAACGCTTGTGCTTTGATGGCCGTTCGAGGCCGATATCGAATATCATACTCACTTAGCTCCATTGTCCACTTAAGTAATCTTCCATTCCCATTAGGTTTATGCAATACTTGGCGAAAAGGTTGATCTGTCATGTGTGTGCCTGGAAATAAGGTCTCAACTTACGGGCAGTCATAACGAGAGCTAATGCCATCTTTTCAATCTTCTCATACTTCAACTCTGCCCCGTGTAAGATTTTGCTCACATAATATAGTGGGAGTTCCACTCCTCCTTGATCTCTAACCAACACTGCACTTAAGGCAAACTCTAACATGGCTAAGTATACAACTAGTACGTCGCCCTGCTCCGGCTTCGCTAGAAGGATAAGAGAGCTGAGGTATTCCTTTAAACCATCGAAGGCCTCTTGACACTCTGTGGTCCACTCGAATGTCTTGGCCACCCTCAATACTCTGAAGAATGGTATACATCGTTCTCCATCTTTAGATAAGTATCTGCCCAAGACAGCTACTCGTCCTGTAAGTTGTTGTACCCCTTTGGCATTTGTCGGCGTCCTCATGTTGATGATGGGTTGTATCTTATCTGAGTTAGCTTCAATCCCTCTCTCAAGGACCATCATCCCTAAGAATTTTCCAGCTCCTACCCCAAAGGCACACTTGTCGGGATTCAGCTTCATGTTATGTTTGTGCAATATCCTGAAGGTTGCTTTGAGATCTTCTATGTAGGACTCCTTCTTCTTACTCTTGACTAACATGTCCTCAATGTACACCTCCATGGTCCGCCCGATTAAAGGTGCAAATATCTTATTGACCAATCGTTGATAGGTGGCTCTTGAGTTGCGCAGTCCGAAGGCCATCACCACATAACAAGTCCATACTCAATTATGAATGATACCTTGGGAATGTCTTCTTCACACATTTTGATTTAGTGATATCCACTGTAAGCATCCATCAAACTTAGCATCTCATGCCCAGCTGTGGTGTCTATCAATGCATCAATACAAGGGATAGGGTAATAGTCTTTGGGACAAGCATCATTTAGATCCGTGAAGTCTATACACATCCTCCACTTCTTGTTATGTTTTGGTACCAACACGGGATTTACCACCCACTCAGCATATTGAATTTCTCGTATAAACCCTGCCTCCAAGAGCTTCTGAACCTCTTGGTCTATGATCCGCTGCCTCTCCATCCCAAAATTCCTCTTCTTTTGAAACACTGGTTTCTTGTGAGGTAGTATGTTCAACTTATGACTTATCAGATTTGGGTCAATCCCGGGGATATCAGCAGTTGTCCATGCAAAGACGTCTCGGTTCTCCTGCAAGAAGCGTGTTAATTCCCGATGTTCTGCTTCCCCCAAGCTAGCTCCTATGTAGGTGACCTTCTTCTCATCGGTATCATCAATGGGTATGGTGACGAGCTCTTCTACTGGCTGACCTTTCTTCTCTTGAGAGTTCTTCCTCACGTCTAACTCTGTCATGGGAAGGGCTTCTCCTACCTTTGCATCTCCATCTTTGCAGTCATACAGCAAATCTGAGTGGTGCCAACATCACGTTTATGGAATCCTATACCTCGTGGAGTTGGGAATTTAATTATTGCATAATATGTAGATGGCACAACTTGAAACTGGTGCAATCACTTTCTTCTTAATATCGCGTTATATACAGATGGGCTTTTCGCCACCACGTATTTCAGAATCTTGGCTTCTTCTGTAGCTCCTTCTCCGAGGATCAGAGGAACCTGTATGACACCTCTGGTGGGAGTTTCTCCTCCCCTAAATCCTATTAGAGGATTATTAGGTTTTTCCAGTCTTTGTAGAGGGAATTCCAATTTGATGAAGGTCTGGAAGAACAGGACATTGACTGCAGCTCCGTTGTCCACTAATATCTTCGTAGTCCATTGATTTCCCAATCAAACAATTATTATTAGAGGATCCTCGCTCGAAGGTCAAACCTCTTCTAAAATTTCGTCAATAAAGATGACAGATTTACTTGTCTCGTGGCCTTGGTTGCCCCCCAGAGCTCTTTCATATTTGAATTCTTCCATTGATGCCTTTTTGTCATGTTTCCCACAGACGACGCCAAATGTTACGGATCAAAATAAAGCTCTTAAATAAAAGCGTACCTGACTCTCGCGAAGATCTGAAGCAGATCTCCTTAAGCTCTTTGAACGTCCGCCAGAAAACATGCAAAACCGGTGGGGGGTGGTCCCACCGGAGGGACTCGGGTGCAAGAATAAGTAATCTGAATATTTGTTTATTCACTGAGTTGGAGCTAAAATTACGTACCTGATTATGAAAAATAATCCCCTTTATACATGTATTGATTAGGGTTTCAGATCCCTATTAGGGGAATTAGAATCCTAGTATACTTGGTAATTCTCTTTACCTTATCTCTTCTTTCTTGCACCCCAAGACGATGAATCATTACTTAACTTACCTACCAGATTCATTCCCTTATTTAATATTAGGGTTTCTGCACCTCCTTAATAATTATTAGCCGTAGTGGGCCTTAGCCGTATTGGGCTTCGTAGAAAATTTATTCCTCTTATAATTTGGACTGTGTTGTCCTAATTCAGATCCGGATTGTGCCCTTCCAGGGCTCATTGGGTCGATCCCTATTTTTGGGCCCCATACTGTAGGGATATGTTGTCTAAGGAGGATAGTTTTCCTTTTTAACAGCTTGTATCTGATTTATCTCACACTTTGCCTTTACATCAAGATTTTTTCTACACCTGCTTGTGATCCTGTGATTGCTCCTGTACCTGAATTAAGTTCTTTTAGTACTGCTTATTTAGCTGGTTTGAATAAAGTCCTCTCCACCACTGAACCTAGTTCTTTCTCTCAAGCTCAAAATGAGCCTCAACAGGTTGAAACAATGAATAAAGGGATACAGGCTTTAGAACTTAATGACACTTGGGAGTTAACTACGTTGCCTCCTGAAAAAATTGTTATTGGTTGTAAATGGGTATACAAAGAAAAATTTAATCCAAATGGTGCTCTAAACAAGTGCAAGGTCATATTAGTTATAAGAGGTGATAAGCAAATCAAGGGCAAAGACTATAAATATAATTTTCGGTCCCGTGGCTAGTTTTACTATCGTTCGATTATTAATTGCTCTTGCTTCTGTCAAGAGATGGAATGTTCATCAGCTAGACATTAACAATGCGTCTCTACATGGTTTTGTTGATGAAGAGTTGTATATGAAAGCTCCACCAGGGTATCATAAAGCAGCTCCCGGTATGGTCTGCAAACTTAAGAGATCTTTGTATGGATTAAGGCAAGCTGCTAGACAATGGAATATATAACTTAGTAAGCATTTGCTTCATCTTGGATTTGTGCAGTCTAAACAATATTATTCTTTGTTCATTAAGGTTAACGCAAATGGTACTTTCATAGGAGTTGTAGCTTATGTTGATGACTTGCTCATTACTGGTAATTCCTTGGCTGCTATTCAGTTGGTTAAAGCTTCATTGCATACTGCTTTTACCATTAAAAATATGGATACTTTGGCTTATTTTCTGGGCATTGAAGTTACAAGGGATGCTTCTGGCATTCTACTTAACCAAAGAAAAAACATTTTGCAATTTTAGCGGATGCACATTTGGAGTTTTGTCATCCTTCTCCTATTCCTTTTCCCAGAAATTTGCATCTTTCTCTACAGGATGGTCCACCTTTGACTGATCCTGAACCCTGTAGAAGATTGGTCGGCAAGTAGGGATGGCAAAACGGGGGCAATGGAGCGGTGCCCCGCCCCGTTCCATCTTAAATGGGGCGGGTAGATAAATGAGGCGGATCATTTTTTACCCATATATAAATCGGGCGGTTCGAATTTGACTCGTAGATATTCATAACCCGAACCATTTAAGATTTAAACAGGACAATTGTGCACCATATACTAAAAAATAACTTTTTTGAATTTTAAATTTTAATAATTTTAATTATATATTTTTTAATTTTAGTAATTAAATTTAGAATCTTATCGAGACTTAGCGAAGTGATATACTATACTATATTATAGGTAAAAAAAAATTTAGCTCGATTTAGCAATTGCCTGTCTATGAGATAGATGTGCAATTTGAAAGATTTGAAGAATAAACAACATATTAACATCATATATAGACTTATAATGCAGTTACTGATAACATTGCTTCCGTCCATGCGCAGCATGTAGTTGAGCAGGGTAGTTCTTTTTGTTGTACAATCCTTATTTATCCAGGACTAACCTCACACGCCAAATTCCTGCATCAGTTGGTGATCTATTTTTTCTAAAAAAAAAATTAATTTACGGAAATATTTTATGAGGGTCTAATTTATATTTCTTCTTTTAATTTTATAGTTAATTAAAATAATAATATACGGTAATAACTAATAAATTAAATTGCCAAAGAAATGAGGAATATAATAAAAAATAAAATAGATACATATTACGTATCATTTAATATATATGTATATAAATTAAAAATTAATATAGATTTAAAAAAAAAAAATTTAACTAAATTAAAAAAAGTTTTAAAATTTTAAAAAATAAAAAAAGTTAAATGGATATCCACCGGATCGCGGATTATTCGTTAATTAAATGAGTCATGGAGCGGGGCGAACCATATATTAAACGGGGCGAACCATTTATTAAACGGGAGAGTTCGCTCCGCAGATTGAAACTACCCGCCCCATTGACGTCCTATCGGCAAGCTCTTATATCTCAATATGACAAGGCTAGACATTTTTTATGCTGTGCAACAGTTGAGTCAATTTTTATCTGCTCCTGCTCAACTCATTTTAATGCTGCTATACATCTTCTCAAAGGTACTCTTAACAAAGGGATGTTTTATCCTTCCAATTCTGCATTTGTTCCAAGGCTTTGTTTGAAACTTGGAAAGTTTGAGGTAAAATATTTTTCAATATTTAATGGATTACAAGGAAGTAAAATTGTAAGTAAAACATTTTCCATTAGTCTCTAAATAACAAAGAGATCTAACATTTTACTTCCTATTTTTCTTACTATCCAAACATAAGAAGGAATTCATTTTATATTGTATTTTATTTTACTCCCAACTTTCCGAGATCCAAACAGAGCCTAAAGGAATACTGTGATTCAGATCGGGGGGTCCTGCCCAATTTCTGCAAAGTCACCCACTGGTTATACAATACTTCTTGGTGATTCTCTTATTTCTTGGAAGACAAAAAAGCAAAAGACCACTTCTAAAAGTACATGTGAAGTTGAATATAAAAGTATGAGCCACTCTACAAGTGAGTTTATTTGGTTGCATGACTTGGCTGCTAAGTACATTACCGAGAACCAAGTTTTTCAAGAGAGAACTAAGCATCTAAATGTGGATTATCATTTCATTCGTGACTATGTGGATGCTAAGTTCATTAGCATTCAGCATGTTCGATCTTCCCTTCAACTAGCAGATATTCTGACGGGCTCAGTTTTTTGGCATCCAAGCTTGGACTTGTTACTCACTCTCATCGTCCAGCTTGAGGGGAGGATATTGGCATATTTATATACTTCTGTTAGTTGGCCGTTAGGCGCCGTTAGTTTCTAGTGATAGTTGTACAGCTGTAGTTACTTTTCCGTTAGTAATTAGTGATGCTGTTATAGTATAAAAAGGGTTAACAGTTAGCTTAGAGAGTAAGCGATTTGTACAAACATTTCGATTCAAGAAGTTCATTGATTTTCCTCTCCAAATCCTCTTTTCTATTGTGTGGTTTTAGTTAAGATGATTCAGCTATATCATCTTGTCAACCTTCCTTCCTCATATCACCAGTAGATGGAAAGTTTTGGCACATAATAGATATTCTAAAGTAATATAGAATGTTATTATGATGTATCTAAAGACGTTTGTGTTAAGATGCTTCATGTTTATAGGAATCTCGCAGAGCTAGAATTGCTATGGGTGTGCTGGAGCTCTTCGCAGAGGGTGTGCTTCTCTTCTTTCTTCTGTTTGAGTTCTTATTCAGTTTATATTTCTTCTTGTGCAGGACCTTGAAGATTAGATTGTAGTCGTAAAGTGATTAGTTAGTATGAGATTTATCTTTTTGTAGGAATGAATGGTTTGTATTATGCATGAAACCACACACTTTATAAACAGTAGCGCGAGGATAACTTGAATCCAGATAACCGAGTTTATAGTTAATCCACCATTAGTGGTATAATAAGTTAAAATAAGGTTTTTAAATATTAAAGCAAATTGATTAGGTTAGAGTATTACTATAAGATTGATTATCGTGACGATCAATTACTTATTGGGTTTGTATAAGAAAAACAAGAAGTCAGAAGAAGCTTAAGGTAGATTATCGGTATAAGAGAAATGATGTAGAGGTTGTGACTTATACTTATTAAATCACTAAAAGTTGCCGATAAAATTGTTTGTACATGGATATCATTATATTGTCATTTAGGATGGAAGA
>JAUEJK010411384.1:0-14581 GCA_032274865.1 Eryngium alpinum
ATTTGGGCGAAGCAGAAAAAGAAATTACAGAAGACGGAGAAGAGTGGATACATTGATATTGTAAAGAAGAAGAAGAATAGATACCTTGTGAAAAAGATCTAGAGAGCAAGGAATTGAAAGCCCTAATCATTCTCACCTGCTGAACAAGAGCATAAACAAATCATAAACCAATAATTGGGGCCGCAGCAAATCAACTTTAAACTATCCATGTTCCCAACACTTATTGTATTCCCGGGGATGCATCTTCTTGGCCGTCACCACGTTCCTTCGCTAATATGCATCCGATGCGAGGAAGCCTCGAATAATCTATATATCTTGAACTCTCGCCTCGCACCGAAGATGACCCCCTCCTCAACTAAATCTTTGTT
The DNA here is from genome assembly GCA_032274865.1 of Eryngium alpinum. Classification (NCBI taxonomy): domain Eukaryota; kingdom Viridiplantae; phylum Streptophyta; class Magnoliopsida; order Apiales; family Apiaceae; genus Eryngium; species Eryngium alpinum. Next base: position 369 of record JAUEJK010411384.1, read on the forward strand.
CTCTTGAATAAGCTTTTCAGCTCGGGAAGAGGAGACAGATATCTGAGCATTCAACTCAGAAGCAAGGAGTTCCTTCTGCTTGGATGCGGCCCACAAACGATCCATTTGGTGGACGCCTGCTTGGAAGTAGCAGTTTAGCTGCAGAAGAGATAGAAAAAAAAGATTAGTCCCAAGGCACAAGGACCGAGATCCCTCTTGACTAGTTTCAGAGGGCCTCAAGAACTCTATCATATTCTTGTCCCGAGGGGTGATGGATGCCTTAGACCACTCCTGGGCAAACATAGGTTGCCCCACCACAGAATCCATATTCCGGATTCCCCAGTTTCCGGCGAAGATGGCATCGTCGAAAGGAGAACCAGATTCAGACACGCTCTTATGGCGGAGGGCTTTTTTCGAAGTACTGGCAAAAGGAGCCTCCGCCCGAATTGTCCTCTTTTGAAGCATAAACCTGACCAGTTCCACAGCTGTAAGAAAAAAAGAATATTAATTTACGAAAAGATACAAGGCAATAGAATGAAGAAGTATGATTGAAGACAGTTACCTTCTGGAGAAAGGCCGCTAAGCTCCAGCTCATGATATTTTTCTATCCCCAGGAAAGACATATAATGAACGGAGGACCCCCGTCTTGGAGAAGCCGCACCAAAGGAAGTCCTGAACTGGGACTCCCATTATCATTTCCTTCAGCGAATGAAGAAATATTCGGACTTCCAGCCCGAAAGAGATTCCGGCATAGAAGCCGTAGAAAAGATAGGGGAAGTACTATTACGATGGTTAATCGTAATCCATCCCTCGAGAGGAGTGAAACTCTTGAAGCGGAATATCTTGCGGAAGATACCTACCGTTGGCTCAATATCCTTGAGTTTGCACAACCGAAGGAAAGTACGGATAGTCTTGTATCCATTGGGGTGCAGTTGAGCAGGCGAAATGCGCGCCTCAGCCAGCAGGCGGCATGTGAAGGTGTGAAAAGGAATGCGGAGCCCCGAGAGCAGGGACTCCTTGAACACACAAATGAGAATGTTCCGTGTTCAAGGACGATCCTCAGGAGAAGGGACGACCACTTCAAAGTCTCCCTTGATATCAAAGGCCCGAGCCAGATACTCGACCTCATTGGCAGTGATGGTGCTTGGCAAGTTGAAGGGCTCCACATTAATTAGTGGAGAGAAATCTATTCTAGGAAGAGTGGGCAACTCGCTCATGGAAGTTCGTGAAGAGTGGGCTAAGGGAGTTCTTCAAGGAGCCATTGTTTGCTAGAGAGGTTGGGAGAACTTGAGAATTCAGAGAAGAAGATTTTAATCAAATGAAGTTGTGCATTGGAAATGAGGCAGTGAGTTCCTTATATAGGAAAATGAGGAAGATGGATGGTCTCCAAGTGGGCCCAATATGTCGTCCTCCCAAGACGAATTCAAATTGATTTTTGGCGTCCAAACGCCTTGGAAATATGAAATGAGAAGTGCTATAACGCCCAAGTAAACTAAGGAAAGAACTCCTTGGCGTCAACATGCCTAGTAGAATCTCTAAGGTAAACCCTAAACCGCTAAGGTTAGGTAAGACAAGGTCCCTTGGCGTCTCACGCCAAGTAGGCATCCTCATGAAAACCCTAAATTACCAAGGTTAGGTAACAAAGAGCTCCTTGGCGTCCCACGCCAAGGAGAAACCCACACATAAACCCTAGACCGCCAAGGTTAGGTAAAGAATAGCCCCTTAGTGTCTCACGCCAAAGAGGGATCCTAATGGAAACCCTAAACCACCAAGTTTAGGTAAAAGAGTGTTTCTTGGCACCCTACGCCAAGGAAACTCACTTTGGCACTTTCGAACCACAAAACGAGATGGATAGTAACTCCCTTGGCCAAGGAGGGACTCCATGGAATATCAAAAATATCCAACGTACTCCTAAGTACACCTCCTAGGCGTCCCGCGCCTAGAGGAGGGGATCCAAGCCTTTGTAAAACGCCAAGGATAGAGGCATAGACCTCATAGGCGCCCAACGCCTAGGAGTACGCTTTGTGGACCTTCAAAAATGTCAACATGGCTTTCTATAGCATTTCCTAGCACCAACACCAAGAAGACTCTCCTTCTACTCTTGAAAAATGCCTAAATAGGGCTCTATGCATGCTCCTTGGCGACAATGCCAAGGAGAGTACTTGTTTACTCCAAAAAAATGACAAGATGGTTTTCTATGAGCACCCCTTGGCATCCCGACACCAAGGAGGAATGTAAATATCCTTGACAAAATGACAAGGTAGTTAATCAAATGCTTCCCTAGAATTCTCAAAGCCAAGAAGGGATATTCCGGGCAGAAATCTTCATAAGCCCCGATTTTTGGTACAAAACAAATTATATTTCCGTTGAATAAATTACCCCGAAAATAGGGGGAAAATGTGGTGGCCCAAAAATAGGGTCTGAACCACTAAGGCCCAAGTCGGCACGATCCAGATCCGAAGCAGAATAAAACTCGAGTTAAAACAAGCCCAATACGGCAAAAGCCCAAAGCGGCAGGACTCATCAAAGAGGTGCAGAAACCTTAGAATAAATCTAGGTAATTCCAAATAAGGAACAAATTCCTTAGAGATAAATCAGGTAATGATTCCTATATAGGGTAGAAACCCTAATCTTAAGCCGTAAGAAAGAGGAAATAAGGTAAAACCTACTTACCTTCTGAATATGATTCTAATTCCTAATGGACATCAAAAAACCTAATCCATGACTATATAAAGGGGATTAATTCTAAAAATCAGGTATGCAATTTTAGCTCAAACACATAGAATTTACACAATTCTTCCGTTACTCATTCATGCACCTGAGTCTTCCCGGCGGGACCACCCTCATCGGTTTTTGCATGTTTTTCGGTGATTATTCAAGGAGTTTCAGGAGATCATCTTCCGGCTTTATTCTAATTAGGTAACCCTTAATCTTATCTCGTTATTTTTAGCCGTAACAAGTACAAAAAGTCACGAATAATCCATGGCTGACAATACCGACAACATCGTCACCCCCAATCCAACAATTCTGGGAGCTCCAATACCATTCTCTGATCCACCCCAACACACCCATTCAAGCGCTTGGACCACCCGAACCAACAGTGATGACGCACCGGAGATACCTACAGGGACGACCAACCCAACTCCTGAAGAGTTGGAAAAGAGAAAGAAAGAGCGTGAAGGGAAAAAGTTATAGCTGCCCGCTAACTTAGAGGCTCTAGATAAGGAGCAGGCGAATAACAGAAATAGGTATGGAGCAGATACAATTCTGTTAAGAGAGAAAACTATCCCCCAAACCACATCGCAAGGAGGGGCAAGGTGATAAAACCCTGACGAAGGCAGGTATGAAGGACATGATTGCTCAGGTGGTGAAAGAAGTCACGGACAAAGAGAAGGATACTAACAAAAGCAAAACTAAGGAGAAGTACAAGAACATGGCCACTTCCAAAGTACAGAATTAAGGAGGACATGCTCCTGAATTTTCCAATCGGGATTCTGCCAATCCAGATCCTCCGTTTATTAATGAAATCATGAAAGTGAAGGTATCCTCAAAGGTAAAGATTTTGGCGATAAAAAAGTACAATAGAAAGGGAGATCCCAACGCTCATGTTAGATCGTTCAATGACTCTCTTCTGTTGCAACCTGCAAACGATGCCACTAAGTGTTGAGCGTTTCCTGCTACTCTGGAGGAAGATGCTCAAAGGTGGTATGCATGTTTACCTCCTCATTCGATTGTGTCTTACTCTGACCTTGTGCAAAAGTTTACAAGCCAATTCATTAACGGTAAGACTCATGCCAGGAGCTCTAAATCCTTGATGAATATAGTTTAAAGTCCGGGAGAAACCTTGAGGGAATACATCGATTGGTTCACCAGCCAAGCTGTGAAGGTAGTGGATCTAAATCAATCCGTAGCCTTGGTAGACATGCAGTGTGGGATGACTAATGAGGCTTTTCATATATCTTTGGGAAAGAAGAAGTCATCCAACATGCAAGAGTTACAGGACCGAGCTGGTAAGTATATCTCGACGGATGAGACGCTTAAGAAGATAGTTAACCTAGAAGATGGTAAGAAGCATAAGTAAGTCAAAAGTAATGAAAAAGATCAAAAGAAGTCCAGAGTGGAGGTGTCCAACAGAAGATCGTAGAAGAGGGGTAATACTTACTCTCCTCTGAATACCACTCGAAGTCAGATTTTCATGGAAATTGAGAAGGAGCCTTATGTCAAGTGGCCACCAGAGATTAAGACTGATCCTACTAAGAAGAACAAGAATTACTACTGCCAATTTCACAAAGACTACGGTCATGACACGGAGGACAGCCAGAGCCTTAAAGACGAGATCAAGTTCCTGATTAAGAAGGGAAGTCTGAGAAGGTTTGTGAAGAAGGATACATCTGGTGGAGAATCCAAAGATAAAGGCTCGAACTCACATGGAGGAAATCAGGCTAGGGGGAACCCATCATGGTGAAAGAAGGAGGATCAAGTGTGTATGGAAAAAAGCCATAGATCCCAGAAGGCATACATGAGAGAGGTCATGAACATTGGAGAGCCAAGCAAAAGAGCTCGCATTAAGCAAGTGATTTCTTTCGATGATCGAGACATGGAGGGGATCCAGTATCCCCACGAAGACCCACTGGTCATCATGCCCGTGATAGGCAACACTCCCATTATGAAAGTACTAACAGATATTGGAGCATCCGTGGATGTACTCTTCCACAGAGTCTTTCTGAAGATGGGTTATCAAGGTAACGAACTAACACCCTCGGTTGTATCCATATTCGAATTCAATGGGCTAGAGGTCCCTATCGAAGGAATCGTCAAGCTTCCAGTCACGCTGGGATAAGGTTCTACTGAAGCAGTGCAGATGGTAAACTTCAGGGTAGTAAAGGCGCTATCCGCCTACAATTCTATACTTGGGAGAGTTGCTCTACATCAGTTCAAGGCTGTCGCCTCCACGTATTACTTGAAGGTGAAGTTTCCAACAAAGAACGAAGTAGGCACTCACTCGGGAGATCAGAAAAATGGAAGGGCACGGTCGGTGGACGCCATCAGAAGCAGAACCGCTGGGGGAAAGTGTTGTACTTGAATTACCGTCAAGAAGATGATCCTCAAAAAAATGAAAGAGTTGTCCCTAAGATGGGAGAACCATGGAAAATAAATATCAAGGTGACAAACATGACATAGAACGGAGTCCTAGTCGACGAGGCAACCTCGGTAAATGTATTGTTCTACGACATTTTTCTTCAATTGGGATATTTAGACATTCATATAAGTGAATACCTTGAGGCCATCTTTGGTCTAGGAGGCGAAGACGTTTGAATAGAAGGGAGTATACCCTTAGTTATGACCTTGAGAACAACACCTTATCAGGTTGTTCAAGTATTAACATTCATGGTTATCAAGGCACGAACTACATATACCGCTATACTAGGAAGGACAATGTTACGAGAGTTCAAGGCTAGGGTCTCACAAGCCACCGCTACGTTAAACTTCCCCACACAGGAAGGGATAGGCGAGATTAAAGGGTATGTATCGAACAACCCCAAGAGAAAGACACCGCCCATTCATGACAGAGATGAGGAATTCCCAATGATGAATGCTTCCCGTACTCGACATACCCTCGAGGGGAGCAAGGAATTGAGCAGTCCGTTTACGAAAAGAATCCAAGCAACGGAGCTTCCTGAAGGCTATGATGTGAGCTGGTTACGTTACTATGTTGTGATGAGTGATCCCATACTTCACCTGCAAGTGTTATCTCAAGTGTTGGGGTAAAGGGTGACTGAGGATCTCAAGTGCAAGATACTTCCATTAACTTTGGAGAAGTTGGCTTATCGATGGTACAAGAAGTTACCCGATGAAGGCGTCTGCTATTACCGGGACATGAAACGTAGGTTCATAGAAGCCTTCGGAGATTACAAGTGGTGTTCAAGTGAGGACTTGTTCTTGTCTAAAGAAGAGGGATGTGGAGCGCACCTGGATAGTGCATAGATCTTCTTTTTTAGTTTTTTACAAGTTTTATTAAGTCTGGGTCATATCGACCGTATGCTATTGGAAACTTAAGTAGGTGTATGCACCATTATTAGGAAACTATTATCTTTTGAAGTATTCATATATATAAGAGAAAGTGTTTTGGATTTCACAATTCTAGACAACACAAAGAACTCTCAGATATAAAGAAATGGATTTTATTTCATTCAAATCAAGATTACACAATACAACTGATACAAGAAAAAGATACACCTAAGGAGTCTCTTCCTCAGTATCAGAAGAAGCGTCATTCCTCTCCACGGGTTAACTCAGAGAGTCAAGATCCACTGAAAGAAGCATACTCCTAAGAGAACGCACAGCCGAATCCCAACACTCATTGTATTCCCTAGAGCACATTCGTTGCGCCGTCCTCGACTTCGTCTCCTTATACGCTCCCGACTTGAGATAGCTCCGAACAACTTGAGTAACATGAGCTTTCGCCTCGTGCCGGAGATGATCCCCATCCTCACTTAAGTTCTTGTTCTCCTAGAGAAGCTTTTCAGCTAGAGAAGAGGAGGCAGATATTTGACCATTCAACTCGGATGCACGAAGTTCGTTTTGCTTGGATGTGGCCCACAAGTGGTCCATCTAGTGGACACCTGCCTGAAAGTAGCAGTTCAGCTGCAGAACCAGTAAAGAAAGAGGTCAGTGCCACGACATAAGGACAAGTCGTTATACTAGAAGAGGTATAGTGTTTACCTGGGCCAAGGATTGAGCTCCTTGTTGGCTGATTTCAGAGGGGTTCAAAGTCTCCATCACGTTTTTGTCTCGAACGGTTTAAAAATATACATAATAATTACTATAAAAATAAATAACTTTTTAATACACTCATAATTTAAAAAAATTATTATAGAAATTTAAATTTGAACATTTAATTTTTTTAAACAATGTTTCTGACATGTTATTAATATGCTAGAATTAGGTTCATTTATTAGCATTTCTATTTTTTATAGTTTAAAAGTATTTGATTTTTTCTCAATTTAAATCCATAAAAATCTTCAAAAATTTTATTTTAAAGATTTACGTTAAAGAAATAAATTTATTAAAATATTATTAATAACAATTCAAGAAACTATGCAGATATAGTCAAACCACGCGTAAAAGGCCGCGTACAATATTTTTCTTTTGTGAAACCCAAATTTCCCATCTTTTTATAACATAATTTATGTGTTGAGCGCATTGGGAACCCTAGCCGCAGCAAGCAGCATACTAATTTGAGCATAACTTTCTATTTTGGATTATTGGTCAGGTAAATATTTTTAAACATTTGATGATATTTAGTGAATTTTAAAGATGACACTTAGAAAATTTCTTTTAATCAAATGTGTTAATTCTTTCAAATTTTTATTTGGATTGAAAATCATCATCTGTGTTTTTTAATAAATTGACCAAGTTCTTTTTATTGATTATTCTTTTTAAATTTGATTATTCTCTGATATAACAAATGTTTATCTCGAGGGATTTAAAAAGAATAATCAATAAAAATATTTTGGTCAATTTATTAAAAAACACAAATGATGATTTTTAATCCAAATAAAAATTTGAAAGAATTAACACATTTGATTAAAAGAAATTTTCTAAGGGTCATCTTTAAAATTTACTAAATATTATCCGATGTTTAAAATTATTTACCCGGCCAATAATCCAAAATAGAAAATTATGCTCTATGATGCTTGCTGCGGATAGGGTTCCCAATGTGCTCAACATATAAATTATCGTCAAAAAAAGAGGGGAAATTTGGGTCCCACAGAAGAAAAATATTAGACGCATGCCTTTTATACGTGGGTTTGTCTATATCTATATAGTTTCTTGAATTGTTATTAATAATATTTTAATAAAATTTTTGAATTTTTTATGGATTTCAATTTAGAAAAAATAAATACTTTTAAACTATAAAAAACATAAATGCTAATAAATGAACCTAATTCTAGCATATTAATAGCACGATAGAAAGATTATTTAAAAGATTATAGTGATGTAATTAGAAATAAGAAATGTTGTAAGCAGACATACTTGGATTTGATGGAGAGAATCGCTTAGCGACTTAATTAGAAATAACAAATGTTGTAAGCAAACATACTTGGATTTGATAGAGAGAATCGTACGACGAAAGTACCAGAAGATTTAACATCAAATGGCGACTCAATTAAAAATAACAAATGTTCTAAGCAAATATACTTGTATATGACGGAGAGAATCTTTTAGCGACTCAATCAGAAATAACAAATGTTGTAAGCAAACATACTTGGATTTGACGGAGAGAATCGCTTGATGAAAGTAGTAGAATTTGTAGTGATGAATGATTCATGATAGATAAATCATGATTAATTTTTGATTAACATGCATGTGTTGAGATTTGGGATTGTCGTAATACTTGAATTTTCTTGTTATTAAGCACATGCATGATTCGAGAATTTGTTGGAGTTTTTTTTTAGGTATGCTATACAGGCTTGAATATAATATCTTAGAAGCCTTGACGGTACTAACTGTTTAATTAAAGGTACAAAATGGTTCGATTGACGTAATTGGGGATGATGTTGTCGAAGTGTTTGGCTTACCACTCGTTAGTTGAGATATGAGAAAGATTAGTAAGTAGTAAAAGGCTTGAGTAATGAACATCTTAGTTTTCTGGAGGAGATTATAATATCATAGCTAATGCAATATGCGAATAGATGGCGGAATCTCAGGAGGTGGATCTGATGTTCAAGCTAAACTTTGTTGTCATTGTGGTCAACACATTGATAGAGTCTCTCAATAATCGTTATATCAATCAGAGGATTATCAACTCCTTTCAAGACTTAGATGCATGTAGAGATCACAATTGGTGTGCCTATTTGACTGATAGCCTGGTGAGAATAATAAACTTTGTAGTCATTTTGGTTTTATTCTCACCAAGCTATCAATCACAAAGGCACACTAATTGTACCCTCCATATGATTCTAAATCGCCGAAAGAGTTGATAATCCTTTAACGGACGTATGGATTATTAATAGGCTCTATCGAAATGTTTACCAAAATAACAACAAAATTTAGCCTAAACATCAAGTCAACTTCCTAAGATTTTGCCATCTTATCAGATACTGCATTAGATGTGATCTTATAATCTTCTCTTATAAACCGAGACCTCCACTCCTTAAGAATTTTACTATTTACTAATCTTCTCATACTCTCAATATTTCAGCCACCGAGTGGTAAGCCAAACACTCGACAACGTCATCTTGAGTTATACAATCGAATCATTTTATACCTTCTTTGAAGGTCTACTAATGTCGAAGGCTTCTAGGATATTGTATCTAGACCTATCAACAATACCTAAAAAGAAAAACTCCAACAAATTTTAAAATCCCAGATGGTTCATTCCTTTTTTTGTATTCTGATAGCTAGGGCAATGTACTGGTTAGAATCTCTGATTGGTATCTTACCTGGACTATTTCTCATCATCCTTCTTTAATTTCTTCCCTTTCTGCTTAATAACAAAAAAATTAAAATGTTAGTATCATGCCAAATCTTAATACATATATGTTAATTTATATCTAATCATACTTCATTTAGTATGAATCATTCATGACCGAATATTAACAAATAATTAAATCACATAAACATATACAATATATACACACATATACATACCAGAGTTCTAAAAATCATAAATTAATTAATTAAATGACCGGTTAAAAATTTGATGACTCACCGCCATCTCGATTACCTCACAAATCAGAGGAAAATTAAATATTATTTTTAAATCGGATCAAACCCTTAAAGATCAGTTAAAGTTAAGAAAATTGAAAATCAATTTGATATTTACCACATGAAAATTTTCAGAAACCTTCTGATAAAATCCCAGAAACGAGATGGAGATCCATTGTAAGAGCTTCGACGGAGATCCATTGAAAGAGAGATGAGAGCTCTAGTAGATATCTGAACAAAGATGATAAATCGTAGATTTTACATAAGATATGATCAACAATGATAAAATATTATCATTCAATTGATCATTTTGTTATAAAAAATATATATAACACCATAATATTTGAGCCGTGATGAGTCTTATATAGAGAGAGGCGGATTGTATATCATAGGAGAGGATTTAGGGTTAGAGGAGCTTTGATTTCGGAACTTATGGATTGGCTTATTGATTTTGGGCTTTCTAGCAATTATGGACTGGACTGAATTGTTGATTACTCATTAACTAATCAACATGAAGTTCGGTAAGCCATTTTATTTGATTTATAAACTTACCATTGTTCTAACTAAAATTAATACTAATTATTTTCTAATTTTTGTAAATATTAATTATACAATATAAGTATTCAAATTAACTATTTTACTCTTATTATATAGATTACTTATAGAATATAAAAAAACTGTATATATAAATATGTATTAATTATTGAATATGAAAAGATCATATTAAAGATATATATACATTATTAGAATATTATTAATAGTTTATTATAGTACCTTATAATTTTAAAAAAGTCTACATATGCTTAAATGTGTGTGTTTATATATATATATATATATATATATATATATATATATATATATATTGTTATGGACTAGAAAATAGGATTACCTCATTACCGGATGCTTTTATGATGATCTCCCTGATCGTCCGCCGGAAAACCTGCAAAAACGTGTGGAGGTGGTCGCACCGGGACGACTCGGGTGCAAGAATAAGTAACAGAATTATCCGAGTATAATTTCTGAATCGGAGCTAGAATTGCGTAGCTGATTATGAGAATTAATCCCCTTCGTATAGGCATGATTTAGGTTTTTCATATCTCTAATAATAATTAGAATCCTATTTAGATGGTAATTGTATTTACCTTACCTCTTCTTTCTTACCACCCAAGATTAGAGTTTTCTACCCTTATTACGAATCATTACTTGATTTACCTTTAGGATTTACTTCCTTATTTGGATTTGATCATCCCTTTATTCTAGGGTTTCTGCACCTCCTTATTTCAGTACTCCTCTTTGGGCTCTGTCGTATTGGGCTTTCTTAACTCGAGTTTTATACATTTGTCTGTATCATCTACCTCTCCTTGGCATTTGCTACCAAGGGAGCCTTAATTTCCCCACATTTGGCATTTTTTAGGAGAAAGAAGCCATTCTCCTTGGCGTTTCATGCCAAGGAGTTACCCTCTTCTTTGAGCGTGGCCCTTTAAAGTGATTATGAACATTCCTCCTTGGCGTTTCATGCCAAGGAGCTATCCCACCTATTATCTTTGGCGTTTTGAAGCTCCTTGCATTCATTCTCCTTTTCCCTACCATGTTTGGCATTCATTCGTCCCGCCAAAGAGATTCTTTTGTACTTGTTTTTTGCCAAAAATCAGGGCTTATAAATCGTCTGCATCATCTTTCTCTCCTTGGTGTTTCGCGCCAAGGAACCTCCTTCCCTCACGCATTTGGCATTTTTAGAAGGCTGCTACCTCGCTCCTTGGTGTTTCATGCCAAGGGAGCTCTGCCTTTTACGCCTTTGGCGTTTTTTAGGAACTTGCACATATTCTCATTGGCGTTTCACACCAAGAAGTCCTTCTTTATATAACTTTGACATTTTTTATCCCATTCGTACCACCCTCATTGGCGTCTCCCGCGCCCAGAGGCTAAAGGTTCTTATACTTTTGGCGTTTTGCACAACATACTTCCTCACCCCATTGGCGCCTGGCGCCAAGGACTTAACTCCAACACATCTTAGGAGTTCTTCAACTATTCTTTACCACTTCTTTCCTGTTCATTCAATGTGGTTACACAACAGACTTGTGTTGTATAGAGATCACCCTTATGTTCCCATACCTCGTGGGGTTGGATATTTTATAACTGCATGATAAGTGGAGGGGACAACCTAAAATTTGTGGAGGGTAGGTCTTATGGTCTTTGAGTCTCAGAAGTAACACGTAGAGGAATGAAATCAGTCCAATAGTTAGTAGGTTGTATTATAAGGAGCTAGTCTTCAAATTTGTACTGCAAATAAAATATAATTAGAGTAAGTAATTTGCAATTAATTCCTATTCATTAAACTAATTTATACAACTGTTTTTAACAAAATTGAAATTGAACTTGACTCGGAATGTTTGGGAAGAAAGATGAGGTGATATAGTTCCTTTCTTCAACGGACTCCTGTATTAACTTGTGGCTTTCCCACCGGACCCAAGTAAGCAAAAGGATAAGCCTTAAACTCAACTGCGAAGAAACCGAGGAAAAGAAATGACAGCCCATGAACAATAAGTTCACGGCGAAAATAGCCTTGTTTTTTAACGGGAGAAATCACGATCAGCCAAAAACCGAAACCAAACAAATATATAAAATTAATTTGATATTTAACGATGCAACGACTGAAGAGATAAAACCACCTGACAATTAGATCACAACCACCATACGTAAACTTAGAACTTTAGTGTAGCAGTTGCATCAAAATGCATAAAACCAACTATAATATATAAATGAAACAGAGCTATGTATACCTTATTTCTCGACATTGACAAAACCAGACCAGACCACTTGATAAAAATGAGACCTATGGTTGCCGATCCACCGCATATTTGAATTTGGGTCGCCAGACTCTGGGACACTCAAAAGAGCGCTGCGACTATGGTTGACTACATAAAATATCTTCCTTATTTTTATACACCCACATTAGGGTTAAAGCAACAGTTTTGTATATTATAGACAAGGGCCTCAACTTTTTAATTATTACATAGCTCTCCCTTTCACTTGTTTGTTTTCATTACGAGGGTCACATGCTTCCAAATACATTAGGGGGTTGCAAAAAACCAAAAAGTAATTTTTTTAATATAAAATTAATAATTATAAGAAAATATTTACAGTCAACTACTTTGAATTAAAGTTTCACAGTATCGACAGCTGCCTCTGCATGAACTTTGATGGTGAGTAAAGTAAATTCAATGAGAAGCCGTATATTATTTAGGAGCAATTAAATGCATCAGCCTTAATAATTAGCTTTCTTACATTTTTCGTAGCACAAGTTGCTTCTCAAATTCTAACATTTTTATTGCACCCCTAAGTTACAAGTAACCACCTGTACAATCCAGAATCATCATTACAAGTTTGGTTTTCAAAAATAGGATGGGATTATATATGTTACGGATGAAAATAAAGCTCTTAAATAAAGGTATACCTGTCTCTTGCGAAGGTTCAAAGCGGATCTCCAAGCTCCTTTAACGTCCGCCAGAAAACCTGCAAAAATCGGTGGGGGTGGTCCCACCGGAGGGACTCGGGTGCAAGAATAAATAAATTGTATATGAATAAATTCTCTCAATTAGAGCTAGAATTGCGTACCTGATTATGAAGAACAATCCCCTTTATATAGATGTAGATTAGGGTTTCAGATCCCTATTAGGAATTAGAATCCTATTATGTTAGGTAATTCTACTTACCTTATCTCTCTCTTTCTTGCACCTCAAGACTAGGAATCATTACCTGATTTACCTACTAGATTCATTCCCTTACTAATATTAGGGTTTCCGTATATTTCTATTAATATTGCCGTATTAGGCATTTTGCCGTATTGGGCTTAGTAGAAATTTATCTCTTCTATTATTTGGACTTCCATGCGCTAATTTAAATCCAACCCAATCTGAATAATATCCGTCTAGAGTTAATTGGGTCGACCCCTATTTTTAGGCCCCTTACATTTGCCCCCTATTTTTGGGTGATTTATCTCTCAGAAATACGATTTATTTCGTACCAAAATTTGGGCTTTTTACAAAATTTTCCATCCCCTGACTCTTCTCCTAGGCCTGGACGCCTAGGAGACAGACAAGAAAGCCCACTTGGCGGTTTGGATGGAGAATTGAGCACCTCCTTAGGCGCCAGGCACCTAGGATGTCTCCTCCCTTTCCACACGATGTGTTTTATGCAATTTTAAGGGTCTCCTAGATCTTGGGCGCCTAGAAGCATTCTATGAGCCCTACTTGATGTGTTTTTAACTTCTCAAAACCGTCTCCTAGCCCTTAGGTGCCTAGGAGGGTTCATTCTCTCCCACTTGGTATGATTTGGAGTTCTCAAAACTCTCTCCTAGCCCTTGGGCGCCCAGGAGACTCCTTTCACCCTACTTGGTAAGATTTTACTCTTTTAAACAAACTATACTCCCTCTACTTGATGTGTTTTAGGGTTTCCAAAGTACTCCTCTAGGCCATGGGCGCCTAGGAGACTCCTCTTACTCACACTTGGTGGTTTTTCACTCA
>JAUEJK010411491.1:0-22658 GCA_032274865.1 Eryngium alpinum
GATGAACCAAAACCAAACCATTACCCGCGGTTTTTGAAGCTCTAGAACCCAAAACCGTAAACCAATATTCGGTTCCGATTTGGGCTGGGTTATAAGCGGTGTGGGTTGGGCGGTTTTTGCGGTTTGAACCGACCCATGATCACCCCTAGTTTTGGTTGTGTAATACAATTAATGATTTTTAATTTTTAGTAAGATTTCAATTATTAAATTTCTATATAAAAAATAAATTTCTTAAAAAAGTAATTTGTATTATATAACTATAATTAAAATATCTAAAATTATAAAGTTACGTATTAAAAAATTAAATATCTAACAAAAAAAGAAACTTTTAACTTTTAATATCTAAATAAGATATAAATTTTAAAAAGGATCGTAATTAATAAAAAAAACATTACTTGTGTTAACTTTAAATAAAATAATATTTTACTTACGAACTATAAGAAATTAGATGCTATATATTACTCCTGTTTTTCTAAAGAAAGGACATATTTAATCTATTCAAATCTAAATATAATCTAATAGAAAAATAAGTTTAAACTTATATTCGGGTTGAAAGTAGATATAACCCAGTTTTTTTATGACTAAGGGTTGTTTGGTTAACACTTATATATGTAGTTTATAAGTGAAGAAAATAAAAGCTTTTTTTTCAAGTTTTTTATTTATAAGTCAGCTTTAAGCCTATTCAAACAACTTAACTTAAAGTGAGAAAATCACTTATAAAAAAAAGATTGAAAAAAAATACCAAATAAATACTTTTTTACAGCTTATAAGCTGCAACCACTTACAATTAGTACACAAACACCCGCTAAACCTCATATAGATTTGTACAAACATGGAAAGTTCCATATCGTAGTAGATCATCAACTCATTTGTTTAAGTTCTGAACTAATATAATTTTGTGCTCGATTAATCGGAAGGGAGTAGTTACCTAAAGAAATTAAATTAATATATATTTTTAGTATTTAAAAAATAAAAATTTTATTTAATAAAATATAAAGATAGATAAACTTCGAAAGTTATGCTAAAAGAAAAGTAGACACAATTTTTAAATAAATTTCTTTATATATACTTTCTAGTAACTAATAATTTTCCTACTCTTTTTTCTTAAAACTTTAAAATTTAATTAGATAATATTTTAGTATAATTAAATAAATTTAAACGGAAAAATTATAGACCGATAAATTGATTAAAACGTTCGTAAAAGTTATAAACGGATAGAAAGTATAGTAATATTTCTTTTGTAAATTGAAATAATTTCAAAGATTTATTTTTTAATCTTTCTAATGAAATTAAACAGAATATTTATTATTTCAAATATTCTGTTAAATTCCCCGTGCCAAGCAAGTAACTGGAAATTCATTACCTATTATTAGAAGCATGAAAATTCATCCCCACACCAAATATCTAACCAATATATATAGTACTGCAAAGTGTAGTCACTACGATTCTATTTCCCCTTCATTTCTCTATAAATTCTTTCCCCTTTCCTATATATATAGACATACATTTTAACTATATATCAAACTACAATTCTAATATATTTAAGGATCTACATTTGCTATGGCTCAAGAAGAATTTCAAGAATCCGACATTGTTTTCGAAGATAATGCTGCTGCTGCTGCTGTTGCCTTCTTAGATGGAGCTGATACTACTAGGATCATTTCAGAATATGTCGAATCCAGAAGTAATGGTAAGTTGAAGAAAAAGAAGAAATCCGTTCCTGTAAAAATACCGGAAAATTATGTGGACTCTGATAGCAAATGTGAATGCAATGATGAAAATAGGGATGGCGGATTTATACCTCCCCATCTGATTTTGGGTCGGCGAATCACTGGGAAAATGGCATTTTCGGTGTACAGTGGAGACGGAAGAACTCTCAAGGGAAGGCATTTGAATGATGCAAGGGATTGTATTATGAGAATGACCGGGTTCCTTGAAACGTAATTGTTAATATACAGAGTATATAGAGTATGTGATTCATGATCTAACGTCTTCAAAATACTCTATAGCTGTGTTTAGTTCGTTGGAAAGAAATTAAAGATGAATGAAATGAAAATTGAAATAGTCTTTTTTATATGTATGTATAAATATTCATTCATTCATCCATTTATTTCTCTTGTGTTTAAACTACAATTCATTCCTTCATATTTCAAAATGAATGAACATTCCTTCATTTCATCATTTTCTTCACAAGTTCTCAAATAAAAAAATTGCATCTCCTTCATATTTTCCAACATCTCCCTTCTAATCTTCTCTTTTACTTTCATTTTTCTTATACAGATTTCCTTACATTCTCTTCTCATTCCATTCAAACCAACCAAACACAGCCATATATGTGAACAAATGATTACTTATTACATATATAGTGATCTAGATAAAATCTGAAAGCAAAAGTTGTTCTTATTTTTGTCTTTGTTACTCAGCTTCCTGTTGGACAATCTGCACAAAATAATTAGTTGGTATAACCTGTAAAACCAAGTTAAGAACAAGTAAACCAAGGCCAATACAACGTGTAGAAAATAAAGAGACAATAGATGAAGCAGAAGCAGTTATATCCCTCTCTCTATATATAATACACTAAATAAACCCGGAAATATTAAATTGGCGATACCGAGTCCTTTGCAGTCTCCTTAAAGTAGATTCATCCTCTACCACAGTAATTGACGTCTACCTCCCAGGATAAAACGGTATCTCGATATACCGGGTTAATAACCTAGTATACCCTCAGCAAACTTGAAGGCAACCTGAACTATCATCGGATGAAAACACAAGAAGAGAAGAAGAGAATTCTTGAGGGTAGAGGACGACTTGAGGTTTTGTATGTGTTTCTACGAAAACCTAAACCTATATTTATAGGAAAATATGTGAAGGAGAAACTTGTGCTCTACACAATAACCATATATCTCATAAGGCAATAGAATCCGCATGGAAACTATTTCCTTACCAAATATTTCCGAAAGGAAATATAAATTGGGAAAGTTGCAACAAATTAGTAAGGAAACATAATCCTTTAGTAAGGAAACATAATCCTATGGATTGATTCATATATGCCACCTTCACTGCCTGACTGGTGAATCGATTAATGTACTCCCTCAAGGTTTCTCCCGTGTTTTGGACAATATTCATCAAGGATTCAGAGCTCCTAGCATGGATCTTCCCACTGATGAATTAACTTGTAAAATTCTCCACAAGGTCCGAGAAGGACTCAATCGACCGAGGAGGTAGACCAGCATACCATTTTTGTGCGTGCTCCTCTGGAGTAGCCGGGAAAGTTCGACGCTTAGTACCGTCATTGGCAGGTTGTAATATAAATGAGTAATTGAACGACCGAATATGAGCGTTGGGATCTCCCTTCCCATTATACTTCTTAATTGCCGAAATTTTCCCCTTGGAGGATACCTTTGCTTTCATGATTTCATCAATGAACGGTGGGTATGGATTGGCAGAA
Organism: Eryngium alpinum; assembly: GCA_032274865.1. NCBI lineage: Eukaryota > Viridiplantae > Streptophyta > Magnoliopsida > Apiales > Apiaceae > Eryngium > Eryngium alpinum. The sequence goes on from JAUEJK010411491.1 coordinate 3,449, forward strand.
TCCCGATTGGCAACTCAGGAACGTGCCCTTCTTCCCTTTGCATTCTAGAGGTAGCTGTGTTCTTAGATTTGTATTTAGATTTGTCTTGATCCCAGCTTTCGCTTTCTCCATAACTTCTTTTACCACCTGAGCAATCAGGGTCTTCATACCTGCTTCCGTCAAGGTTTTATCGCCTTGTCCTCCTTGCGTTGTGGTTTGGGGAATAGTTTTCTCTCCCAACAGAGTCATGTCTGCTCCGTACCTAGTTCCATAATATCCTCCACCTGCTCCTTCTTTAGAGCTTCTAAGTCAGCGAACAACTGTAACTTTTTCCCTTCACGCTCCTTCTTTCTCTTTCCCAACTTTTTATGAGTTGGGTTGGTCGTCCCTGTAGGGATCTCTGGTACGTCATCACTGTTGGTTCAGGTGGTCCGAGCACTAGATTGCGTGTCTTGCAGTGGATCAACGAAGGGAGATGGAGCTCCCGGTATAGTTGGATTGGGGGTGATGATGTTGTTAGTATTGTCAGCAATTGATTCATTACTTTTTATATTCTTCTCATAGACGGCGCCAAATGTTATAAATAAAATAATGAACTAAATTAAAGAATAACTGACTAGAAGAAACCCAGAAGATGATGTCCTTGCTCTCTTTGATCAGCAGCCGGAAAACCTGTAAAAATCAGTGGGGGTGGTCCCATCGGGTGGACTCGGGAGAATGAGTAACAAAAGAATTATGTGAATTCTCTGAGTTGGAGCTAGAATTGCGTACCTAATTATGAGAAATAATCCCTTATATATAGGTGTGGATTAGGTTTTCTGATGTCTAATAGGAATTAGAATCCCATTCAGAAGGTAAGTAAGTTGTAGCTTATTTCTTCTTTCTTGCCGCTCAAGATTAGGATTTCTATCCTCTCTAGAAATCATTGCCTGATTTTCCTATAAGGATTCACTTCCTTATTCGGAATCACCTAGATTCGTTCTAGGGTTTCTGTACCTCTTTGATTGAGTCTTGGCGCTTTGGGATTTTGTCGTATTAGTCTTGTTCTAACTCGAGTTTTATTCTGGATCGTGCCGACTTGGGCCTTAGTATTTCGGACCCTATTTTTTGGCCACTACAGAAAGCAATTGTCATTTCTGAGTTTAATGGTGCAGAAGGGGCTGGGGGGTTGAATGCACCTTGACGGATTTTTGTAAATCTTTCGAGTGTTAAGAATGCAATCCACTCCAAAGGATAAATAAACAGATTGTTTATGTATGTGTGAAGCCTTTAAACTATATAAAAGGTAGAGTAACAACAAGAACAAAAATTATCAAACAATATGATTAGTATTGATGATCTTCAGTAAAGTTAACCTCTTCACAAAAGGTATACCAAAACAAAGTTGGTCTGCAATAGAGTTTTTCCAGTTTGCAAAATAAGCTCTAAGAACTCTGGAAAAATAACATAAGGAAAATGATAAAAAGAGAACTACATGTACACATATTTTGCGTAAACTAGAAATGAGACAATAAAGTTACTAAAAAGTAACCCTTCCAAATCTGGTCAATCTTTGTCTATCAGTTAGCTGCCCAAATGTGTGGTCCAAACAGACATAACTCTGATTCCGGTGTGGTCCTTCCAGTTTTGTGTGATCCAATATCTTCTAGTATTTGGTAGTTTCTGCAAAGCAGTTTTGTCTTCTTACCGATTCACCCAGCAGTCACTTTCCTTGTCTCCTTAGTTAACTTTAATCCAGTTACTTGCAGTCTATTGTCTTTAAGTTAGAATTCATTCCAGGGACTAGAAAGGCAACTTGGACTGAAAGCTAAGTCTTTACTTCATATGGCACAACATTGTGATAGACTTAACTATTTGACTAAGTACTTATTAAAACAAAAGTAAACCTTGAACACCACCTTTACATTTATTAAAATAGGTGCAGTGTCAAGTCATATATTTGGATAACATTGGGATTGTAATTTTCTTCATTTTATTTATGTGCAATCCCCATGTTTTCTTTATTGAATAACTATGTATGGGATAAACTGTGGCACTGCATTATTGTAAGTTGCGGTCCACACTTTATACTACTTTGAAGTTGTAGGGGGCCCAAAAATAGGGATCGACCCAATTAAACCTGGACGGGTACAATTCGAATCGATCTGGATCCAAATCAGAGCAAGTAGGTCCAAATTATGAAGGGGGATAAATTTCATATTAAATCTAATATGGCAAAGGCCCAATATGGCTAATAATTAGTGAGGAGGTGCATAAAACCTAATATTAATTAAGGGAATGAATCCGGTAGGTAAATAAGGTAATGATTCCTAGTCTTGGGGTGCAAGAAAAGGAGAGATAAGGTAAGGAGAATTACCAAATATAATAGGATTCTAATTTCTAATAAGGAGCTGAAACCCTAATCTACACCAATAAAAAGGGAGTCATTCTTCAAAATCAAGTACGCAATTTTAGCTCCAATTCAGTTAACATTCAATCATACAGATTACTTATTCTTGCACCCAAGTCTCCCCGGTGGGACAACCTTCGTTTAAGACTTGTATTTTTTATCCCTAATATTTGGCGCCGTCTGTGGGAAACAGTATAGAAAAGCTAAAAATACATAGCCGGTGGAAACAAAGATTTTACTACTCCTGATCCTACAATCCAAGGAGCTCTAACACCGTTTGGTGATCCACCCCAAGATCCGCCCCAGCATACCCATTCTAGTTCACGAACCACTCGAACCAATAGTGATGCTGAGCTAGAGAACCCTACGGGGATGCACAACCCAACCCTAGAGGAGTTGAAGAAAAAAGAATGGGAAACGAAGAGGTTACATTTGTTAGCTGACCTAGAGGCCCTCGACAATGACTAAGCTAAGGAAGCAAAAAAAGATAGGGCGGATGCGGCTGCAGGAGGAGAGAAAGCAAACCCTTTGGCTGGTGGGTGAGGAGATCAAGGTGACAAACCATTAACAGAGGCATGCCTGAAGACTTTGAGGGCGCAGATGATGAAGGAGTTCTTAGGAGAAAACAACAAATCAGAACAAAAATAAAGAGAAATCGAAAAAACAACCATATATAGGGTTCACAGGACCGAGGAACCTACTTCTGGAGACGGCAGCAGAGATTTTATTAATCCAGATCCCCTTTTTACTAAGGAGATTATGAAGGCTAAAGTTCCATGCAAAACAAAAATCTCTGCAACCAAGAAGTACAATGGGAAAGGGGATCCCAATGCTCACGTTAGTTCTTTCAGTGATTCCTTGTTGCTGCAACCTATCGAGGACGCTGCCAAGTGCCGAGCTTTCCTGGCCACTCTAGAAGAAGATGCTCAGAGGTGGTATGCAAGTTTACGATCTTGATCAGTTGCGTCCTTCTCGGACCTTGTGCACAACTTTACTAGTTTGTTCATCAGCGGGAGGACACATGCTAGGAGTTCAGAGTCTTTGATGAACATAGTCCAAGGTCCTCACGAGACTTTGAGGGAGTACATTGATAGGTTCACAAGCCGAGCCATATAGGTAGCAGACTTGAATTAGTCCGTGACTATGGTAGCCATGCAACGAGGCACTACCAATGAAGCTTTCCAGATGTCTTTGGCTAAGAAAAAGGCATCTAATATGCAGGAGTTACAAGATCGTGCTGGCAAATACATCTCTGCTGAGGAGACCTTGAAGAAGATAGTTAGCCTGGAAGAGGGGAAGAAGCGCAAGGAGTCCGAGAGCTATGAGAAGGACCAGAAGAAATCTAGAGTAGAGGTACCATCTAAGAGGGTAGAGAGAAGAGGGACAATTTATTCTCCATTGAACACTACCAAGAGTCAGATACTCATGAAGATTGAGAAGGAACTGTTTGTTAAATGCTCGTCAGAGATCAAGTTAGATACATCTAAAAGGAATAAGAATTATTATTATCGGTACCACGAAGATTATGGTAATGATATTGAGCACTGTCGCAATCTTAAGGATAAGATTGAGTTCCTGATCAAGAATGGACGTTTAGCAAGGTACGTGAAGAAGGATACGTCAGGAGGAGAGGCTAAGGATCAAGGTTTTGATCCCTAGGGAGGAAACCAAGCTCGAGGGGAACCCATCATGGTCATAGAGGGAGGATCCAGTGTATATGGAACTAGCCATCGGTCACAGAAGGCTTACATTCGGGAGGTTTTGAACATAGGGGAACCGAGCAAGAGAGCTCGCATTGAGCAGGTAATTTTTATGAAGACAATGATATGGAGGGGATCCAATATCCACATGAAAATCCTCTGGTTATCATAGGCAACACTCCGGTGATAAAAGTGCTGGTGGAAATAGGAGCTTCTATGGATGTTTCCTTTCACAGAGTCTTTTTTAGGATGGGGTATCAAGAAAGTCAACTAGTTCCACCTGATATATCAATCTTTGGGTTCGATGCATTAGAAGTCCCCATCGAGGGAGCCACAAAGCTCTTCGTCACTCTAGGACAAGGCCCTACTGAGGCAGTGCAGAGGGTCATTTTCGTAGTGGTGAAAGATCCATCAGCCTACAATGCAATATTAGGAAGGGTAGCCTTACATCAGTTCAAAGCCATGGCCTCAACCTATCATCTGAAAGTGAAATTTCCTACAAAGATTGGAGTAGTTACCCATCCAGGAGACCAGAAGATTGAGAGAGCTTGTTCAGTAGAGGCAATTAGGAATGAAGCCACTAGGGAGCATGTATTACATATAGATAACTGTGAGAAGATGGATTCTCAGAGGATCAAAGGATTATACCTAGGATGGGAGATCCTTGGACAATTAATCTCCAGACAGGTAGCATGGAGTTGGATGGAGTCTTCATGGACTAAGGAAAAGCGTAAATGTTCTGCTCTATGATACCTTTCGTCGACTAGGATACTTGGATATGCATTTGAATGAACACAATGGGGCAATATTCGGTCTGGCTAATAGGGAAGTTTGGATAGATGGGAGTATTACCTTGGCTATCACTTTAGGTACGTCTTCTTATCGTATTACTCGGACAGTAATCTTCATGGTTGTGAAGGGACGATCTGCCTACACTGCTTTATTGGGAAGGCCAATGCTATCGAGGCCAAGGCTTGTCAAGAGAAAGACATAGTGAGTTACCCCGCACTAAATGGAACAAAGAAAGTTCAAGGATATGCTTTAGATAATCAGGAGAGGAAACTACAATCCTTCCATGATAGAGATAAGGAGTTTCCAAGAATGAGGGCATCACATACCAGGAACTATATAGAAGGGACCAAGGAAATGTGCAGCCTATTGACCAAGAGATTTCAAGCGATGGAGCTACCTGAAGGTTTAGATACCAGTCGTCTACCTTATTATGATGGGATGACAGATCTAATACTCCACCTGCAGGAGCTATGTCAAAGTCTGGGAGCATAAATATATGAAGACCTCAAGTATAAGGTACTTTCATTAACTTTGGAGAAGTGGGCTTATAGGTGGTATGAGAAGCTGCCAGAGGAAGAAGTCTGTTGCTACCGGGACCTGAAGCAAAGATTCGTGGAGGCCTTTTGGGATTACAAGTGGTGTTCAAGTGAGGATCATTTCCTATCCAAAGAGGAAGGATGTCAGGCGTATAAGGATAATACAAGTACATGACAAGAGCTAAGTCTATGAAGTCTCTTCATCAGTATCTGAGGGGGCATCATATTTCCATCGGGCAACTTTGAGAGAAAAGATCAATGATGGTAGTTCTTTGTAAAAGAAAATCCATAATGGCGTTCCAGCAGCTATTGTACACTTGATGGCGTATTCTGGCGGCAATAACCTACTTCCTCTGCTGGTACTCGTCTGAAGAAAGGAAGTCCCGGATCATATGAGTATGGTAACCTCTTATCTCCTGTTGAAGACAATTCCCTTCTTCTTACAAGTCCTTCTTTTCCTGGAGAAATCTAGTAGATTGGGTCGAAGTAGTCGACATTTGAGCCCTCAATTCAGCCGCCCTCAAGTCCTTCTGGGCAGAAGCAACGCACAAATTGTTCATTTAGTGAACACCAACTTGGAAGAAGCAGTTCAGCTACGCAAAAAGGAAAATAATAAGAAGGTTAATATCACAACCAATATATCATTCAACTAAATATGTTAAGTATAGAACATACCTGTGCCAAGGATTGAGCCCCTTGAATACTAATTTTGGAGGGAGTTAGGGGCTCCATTTCATTCTTATCTTGAGGGGTAAGGGACCCCTCAGATTATTCCTGGGTCAACATCGGATAACCCATTATTGAGTCTTTAGCTCGAATCCCCCGGTTGCCAGAAAAGATGGCATCCTCTCGACTCAGAAGCCATTGGTGGTAGGAGAAGGTCACGGGTTTCTAGGTGGACTAAGGGAAAGATCGATTGACGCATGATGTCAAGGGGGGAGGTCATCCCATATGTCGTGGTGGGCAATACACAAACCCTAAACCAGCACGGCTAGGTAACTGAGGGCTCTTAAGCGCATGCGTCTAAGGGAAGCTCTCATTTATTCCTTACACTGCCCAGATGAGGATAAAATAGACACCTAGACAAAGTAAGTCTACGAGTATAATTAGGTTCCAGTGAACCACAAATAGATAGTAGCTCCTTTGGGCAAGGAGGCTCCATGGGTACCATAATATGCTCACCTCTTGGGAATGTCTCGCCAAGAAGGGATAAGTAAGGGTTCATAGACGTAGAATGTCTAAGAGGATCCATATTATAACCTTAAACCGCCAAGGTTGGGTGGAATATAGCTTCTATGCGTCAGGTGTATTATTAGGCTCTGGTGAGCCACGAAATGAGATGGATAACAGCTCTTTCGGTTAATGAGGTTCCATGGATATTTAAATATGCTCACCTCTTGAGTGTACCACGCTAAGAAGGGAGAAGTGAGGGATTCTAGACTTCCAAACTATTAGGAGAACTCCTAAATTGTTCATTAAACCGCCATGATAAGTAATGGCATAGCTCCTAGGCGCTTAGCACCTAGGGATTAGGTTAAAGACACTTAAAGCACACCAAGGTGTTGAAGAAATCCTCTCATAGGCGCCAAAGGGCTAGGAGAGTGATTCAAACCATGTTGATCTATTAAGGTAGTGTTTAGAATGTCTCCTAGGCGCATGGCGCCTAGGGTGATGGGTATAGGTGAGGTAAAAAGGCCAAGATGGCTCCCTCTGAGTCTTCTAGGCATTTAACGGTCTAGGAGAATGGTTAAGGATATGTCAAAAATGCCAAGTAGGGAGTAAATGGTACCTCTTAGGCACCATGAGCCTAAGAGGATATGGTGGGAACTTATTTATCCATCTAGGTTGATGGAAATGGATCTCATAGGCGCTAGGAGCCTAGGGAAGGGTTTAGAAGGCTTGAAAAACTGCCAAGGAGGGTTGAAATAGTACTCATAGGCGCCAAGGATCTAGGAGGTAGTTTTAGGGACCCTACAAAAATACCAAGGTGGGAAGAAGAGGAGCTCCTAGGCGCCCAGAACCTAGGAAAATGCCTAGAATCTCTTCAAAACCTCCAAGACATAGTTGGGAGAGGCCTCTTAGGCACTAAATGCCTGGGAGGATGTTTACAAGCTCCTTAAACCACTAAGGTGGCTAGAAGAGACTCTCCTAGGTGCCAGGCGCCTAGGGAGGAGTTTGGAGGGTTACAAAAAACACCAAGGGACTTTCTAGTGTATCTCATATGCGCTAGAGCCTGAGAGAATGGTCAGGGAAGGAAAATTTCATTAAAGGCCAACTTTTTGGTACGCAACGACTCGTATTTTCGAGGGATACATCACCCCGAAAATAGGGGCAAATGCAGGGGACCAAAAATAGGGATCGACCCAATTAAACCTGGATGGGTACAATTCGAATCAGGCTGGATCCAAATTAGAGCAAGGAAGTCCAAATTATGAAGGGGGATAAATTTCATATTAAGTTCGATACGGCAAAGGTCCAATACAGCTAATAATTAGTGAGGAGGTGCAGAAACCCTAATATTAATTAAGGGAATGAATCCGGTAGGTAAATCAGGTAATGATTCATAGTTTTGGGGTGCAAGAAAAGGAGAGATAAGGTAAGGAGAATTACCAAATATAATAGGATTTAATTCCTAATAGGGATCTGAAACCCTAATCTACGCCTACCAAAAGGGAGTCATTCTTCATAATCAGGTACACAATTTTAGCTCAAACTCAGTTAATATTCAATCATACAGATTACTTATTCTTGCACCCGAGTCCCCCCCGTAGGACCAGCCCCAACCGATTTTTGTAGGTTTTCCGACGGACGTTCAAGGAGCTTGGAGATCAGCTTCAGACCTTCGCGAGAGTTATGTATACCTTTGTTTAAGACTTGTACTTTTTGATTTGTAACAGTAGTGTTGTGACATCATCATTTGGTGAATATTCCAACATAAGCACACCTAAGACAGGACTAAGGTAACTCTCTAAGCGCCAAACGCCGAGAAGAGGGTCCTAGATAGTTCTAGACATGTCAAGCGCGCTTATGACAGGAATAAGTTAACTCTCCAGGAGCGAAATGCCAAGAAGAGAGTCTTAGGCGTCTTAAGTACGCCAAAAGCCCAAGAATAGAAGATTGTAGGCGCTGAATTCTAAGGAGGAGACTGCCAAGCACACAAAGTGCATCAATCAACCTAAAGTAGGTACCACTTGGCATTTAACGCTAATCGGAGGTCCTATATTTGAGCTACGTGAACTGAGTATATACATACTCTTAGCATTTCACGCCAACGAGGAGGATTTACTGCGCGCTTAGCATACCGATAGGAAGTAAAGAGAAGTTTCTTTTCATGGAACACAAAGAAGGAGGGTTTCACGGGTGCTAAAAAGGAAAGGAAAAATAGCCCCTTGGCATGAAACACCAATGTGAAGCTGATCGGTTCAAATTGGTCAGAATAATCTTAGGCTCATAATTTTTTATGCAGATAAGTTCATATTTGTGGAATAAAATACCATAAATATTAAGGGCAAATGCAGTGGTCCGATAATCAGGCCTAATAATACTCTTAAATTAAAAACGGAGTAAGTCCAGTACGACAAAGCCTAAGGGAAAGTATAAATCAAGGAGGTGGGGAAACCATAAACGCAAGGGGTAAGTAAATAAATGATAAGGTAAAAGTACTTACGATCTAAATAGGATACTAATTCCTATTACTGATCTAAAACCCTAAGATTACTCCAATATAAAGGGGTAAACTCTCATAATCAGGTACATAATTTTGATCTCCAATTCAGCAGTTATCTCCTATTTTCCTGTTACATATTCTCGCACTCGCTCTTAATGGGACCATCCCCATCAATTTTTATAGGTTTCGTGGAAGACATTCCGAGCCGATCAAAGATAACGAGACCCAAGATACATCGGCCTCATTTTCCGCATGTAATACCGGCAGGTTTATGATTCCCTTCAAAGTTCTTACCAGTTAGTGAATTTTTCTTTAAGTCTTAAGATAATGTCCAATGCGAGACCCGTCAAAAGTTCCAATGAGAAAGGCTTTTAGTTTTGTACTGTTAAAATATGAGTTTTAAATTAGGTGTAGAAAAACTAAATATATAATTGAAAAGTAAAATAATAAACACCTGGGACATCAGGATCTATAGGTGTTTATTTTTTTTCTAACATATTTTTTTAAAAAAAATAAAATACTTTCTACATTTTTGTGGTAATATTTACTCTCTCCTCATTAATCATAAGTGCAACCTGGTTACGTCGGATATAAGCATCATTCTTCTGTTATACTAGCTATAAGCGACTGACCATTAGGGTTCTTAGTGGGGTGGGGCAAACAAGTAACCCGTAACTAACCCGCATTTAATGGGCCAACCCGCCCCGCTAATATAGGGAATGGGGAATGTGGTGGGGATGGGGAACTATAGTTTTGCCCCGTGGGGATATGGGGCGGGTATGAGATTTATATAATCCCCGCGAGGAATCCCCGTCCCAATATAATATATATATATATATATATATATATATATATAATATTTTTTATATTTATTAAATATTAAGATATGTACGAATATATATTTTATTAATTAATACATTTTTTGTATACCAAATACACAAACTTATATGTATATAAAAGTATTATATATTTATTTAGTTATTTATTTAAATATTTTATGTAGTATTTATATAACAAAAAAATTTGAATATTAAAAAAATATATTAATAAAATGAAACGGGGCGGGGCGGGGCAAAACAAAATCCCTGCGGGGCGGGGATGGGGATCAACTAAAAATCCCCGATGGGGTATGGGGCGGGTATGGAGAAAACAAAAATTATAAGTGCATGTATGGGATATTGACACCCCGCCCCATATCCTCCCCATTGAGAACCCTACTGACCATTTTGCTTGGAATTAACCTGGACGGAAATAGGCATATAACTGAGAGCTGGACTCTTTATTGCATATCATGTGACTATATTGTGCCACAAATACCACATCAAATTACAGGCGTCACACTTACAAATAAGCTACTATAACCGAGTGAAGAATATATAATTTTAATATAATATTTTTTCCCGAGTGGCACAAGCACCACGTGGCATGCAACTATTGATTAGATATAATTTTGCTATTTTGCGCCCTTTGTTTATCGCCGGTTAATTTAGGACTTAGAGACATATCTTTAGAATTAATGCAGAATTAGTTTTATTAGATTACAACATCCAGCAGAATCTTGGACTAATCTTGGTGTCTGAGATATGGAGAAGATGCATGACAGATTTTTATCCCAAAAAATTTATTAAATGTATTTATAGCTACCATAAATGCAGAAACTCTTAATCCCCTATATATATACAGGAGGAAACAGATTAAAAAAATTACAAAAAATAGAGTTCACTAGAAATTAAGGGAAAAAAAGCAATGGAGGGAGATGATAGGCTGCAGCCGCGCTTGAGGTGCCCTAGGTGTCAGTCAATGGACACCAAGTTCTCATACTTTAACAACTACAACAAATCTCAGCCTCGTCATTTTTGCAAGACCTGCAAAAGATACTGGACTCATGGCGGAACCTTGAGAAATATCCCAATTGGGGGAGGTGTGAGGAAGGGAAGACGTTATAACAGTGCATCTTTTGCGACCTCTTCAGGAAGTCTTGGCGAGATTTTTAGTGTTGCTATCTCATCACCACCACTGACTGTGGGGTCGAGTGCTGGTGGACTGAATAACTTCTCTGGCGGTAGATTTCAGTTTGCTACACAATATCTCAGCCACCGTCAACCACCAGCCAATAATCCAGGTCAACTAGTTTTTACTCGAGTCAACCATTTGTCCCTATTAGGGGGACAAAGAGATGGTCTGGATCCTTGTATTGTCAACCCTGTTGGTCAGGCTCAGCGCCAGAGCCGGAGATATCCTATTAGTCAGATGTACCAGGTGCCTATCTTACCAAATGGAGGTACGACCTTGTGGAATCGACCAATTATCACCGCCCCCACTTTTGCCACCGCAACAACCAACAACCTTCCCCGTGCCCCTAATGTAGTCATGAACTGGGCCAATAGTGGCAGTATTATTGGTGGCACTTCCAACTTTTCCTCAATTGGTTGGTTCCGCTAGCTCCCTAGATATGGCCCTTGTCCTTAACTTACCTTATTCAGAAATATTTACATTTTATAATTCTTCATTTTCAATCAAGCGTTTTTAGTAAGATCTATAAAATCTTGTATTTTGTTAAATTTTAATTTATTTATTTATTAGCTTCTTCATGAGTTGGTTTATTATTCTCTACAAAGTTTTATTGAGTTTGAATGGTGTAGACATATGAATTTGTAAGTTCTCCAATTTTTAAACTTAACCGTAACTAGAAAATATTAGTTATTATGTTTATGTAGTTATAATAATAATTTTATATTAAGCTCATACATTTTAAAGAAAAAATACATGTAACTTTAGTATAAATACTTTTAATCTGACATAAAAATAATTTATGTATGTGGGCCTACATAGCCAAAATCTACAAATAATAAGACCAAAACCATTAAACAGAAAAAATCTAACTTAGTAAAAATAGTCTGAATCGGGTCCTCAGTTCCTCAAGCTAGGTTAGACAACCCCTTTAACTAAGGTAAAAAGAGTAAGCTTGGCCTCAAATCTTCCAGATAACCTGCAGATCCATCTAAGAGGATCTTTGATAGAACAAACAATCCATGGTTGACTCCAACATGGGACCACCTGATCTTCCAACAACATTATCTCGTGTCAGCACTAAACTAGCTACTTTTGGACCGTTCAAGCAAAAATAAAGGCATTACAGGCCAAGTGTAATCACTTGTGTATTCTTGATAGTGGTTGCTCAAGGCATATGACTGGGGATAAATCTATTTTGTTATATTTCTTTGAAGAAGATGGTCCTATCATTTCCTTTCGAGATGACCACAAAGGGTTTACTCTTATTATGGTATGGTGGCAGATGGTGATGTGTGCTTTGAAGGAGTAGCTCTTGTTGATTGACTCAAGCATAATTATGCTTAGTGTAAGTCAACTAGGAGACAAAGGTTACCTAACAGTATTCACCAGTGATGGTTTCAAGATAAAGGATCGGGGGAGTGGCAAAGAAGTTCTCTCAGGAGTAAGAAAAAGTAATATCTATGTTGCTGATTTGGATTCTTCAAGTGGAGAAACTTGTTTGTATAGCAAAGCTTCATCAGAGGACAGTGTTGGAAATATGAACCAATATGATGATGTTACTTCACTGCAATGTAGTTTTTCCATAAGGACTGCATAGTCAGTAATGCAGTTCCTCTTTTATACTTGTATAGTTTACATAGAATAAATGGAAGCTAGGGCACTACATGTGAATACAATAAAAATACTGCAGTCCCCATACTATCCAGAACTTGGACACTTCACATATGTAAATAATTGTAAAGGTGATGTTCAAGGTTGTTTTACTTTATTGTACTTAGTCAAATAGTTAAGTCTGGCACACCTGTTGTGCAAATATGAATTGAAGACTTAGCTTGCAGATCAAGTAAGTAATTACAGTCCCTGGAATGAATTCAAATTTGAAGACAAGGTTCTGCATATGTAAGCTGGATTGAAGTTTACTAACCAGATAAGGAAAGTGGATGCTGAGTTAATCAGCAACAGGATAAAACTGCTTTTACAGAAACTGCTAAAATAACAGAAGACTAGGGCTACAAAGCTGGAGGGACCATAACAGTTTCAGAATTCTATTTGTTATTGGACCACATCTGTGGCGGCCAACAGATAGATAAAGGGTTTCTAGATTTGGTAGAGTTGCTTTATAGTTACTTTACCCACTTCTAGTTTAGGAAATTTCTGTGTACAAGTAGTTCTATTTTGTATCATTTATCTTTGTGTTGTTTTTCCAGTAGCCCTTAGAAAGATATTTCTTGTAAACCGAAAAAACATCATTGCAGACAAACTTTATTTTTGGTAAAACCTTTTGTGAAGAGGCATACTTCACTGCATATCATCAATACAAACAATATTGTTTGATAATTTTGTTTGTTGTATATCTTATCTGTTCATACACTTTGTCACCACACTTTGAATCCAAAAACATCATATTTATCTTGTTTCTACCCCTTTGGGTTTGGACTGAAGCTTGACCTTGAAAGATTTTTAAAAATCTATTATAGGTGCATTCAACCTCCCTTCTTCACCTGAACTCATAAATAACAATTGGTATCAGAGCAAGTGAGCAGATCTCACTTGCTAAAAAGATTATTGGAAAGATGAGTTCAAAAGGAAACAAGATCCCTTTGCTTAGGAAAGAATACTTCTTCTGGAAAGCAAGGATGAAAGTTTTCTTGCATTCTCAATATCCATAGTTTCTAGAAGTGATTGACCATGGACCTATTGTTCCCCATAAGCTAGTTGAAGCCAGAATAGAAGATGGAGTGGAGATTTCAGAGCATTTGGTCCATAAAGAGCTTGAGCTTATGACCAAAGAGGAAAAGGAGTCTCAGTTCAAGGATAAAAAGGTGATTAATATCTTATTTTCTCCTATAGATAATGAGATGTTAAGTATTGTTGTTAGCTGTAAAATTGGTAAGGAGATCTGGGATACTATTGAGGTTGTATGTAAAGGAACAAAGGATATTAGAGAGAACAGGATTCAAGTGCTGACTCAGGATTATGAAAGGTTTAAGTGTAAAAATGGTGAGAGCCTAACTGATTTGTATGGCAGATTTAAAAGATTGATTAATGATCACAAGTTATTTGGGAAGATCTATACAAATCAGGACATGGTTGGAAAGTTTATGAGAGCTTCGCCAAGATTTTGGGATGCTAAGACTATAGTTATAGAAGAAGCCAAGAATATGAAAGTTTCTGACTCTTGAACAACTCTATGGGAGTCTTCATACTTTTGAGATGAGGATTCAGCAAAGATAAGGAAAGAGTTCAGACAAGGAAAGAGTTCAGACACCATAGTCAAGGCTTTAGCCCTAACTGCAATAGGAAAACAAAAGGTTGAAAAAATGAGTGTAGTGCCAGATGTTGAAGAAGAAGAGGAGTCTGATGATGAAGCTGAGCTGGATCCAGGTGTTGAAGGACTGAAGAAGCTGCAGATCTATATGATGATGAAGATATCAGTAGAGTTCAGGAAGAGGCCATGGCTTTTGTGGCTATGAGGCATAGTAACTTCAGATCTAGAGGCAGAGGAAGAGGGACAACAAGTTGGAAAACTAGGACTGTAGTAAGACCAGGCACCAGCAGCAAGCAGAATGTCACATGTTACAACTGCAAGGAGCCAGGTCACTATGCCACCCAATATAAGAAGCCAAAGTCTTCAAGACCAAGCACTAATACCACAGGCACCAAGGATGTTCATACTGAGTTAGAAAGAACTAAAAAGAAATACAGTGACTTGCTGAGGAGAACTTAAGGAAGGACAGGCAGGGCATTCATTGCTGAAGGAAAGGATTGGGCAGAAGATGAAGCAGATGAGTTCAAGAAACTTGGACTCATACCCACTACTTCTTCTGAGGTATTCCCTTTACTTGATACTATTAAGTTTAATGCACATCATGCTAAAACTCATGATCAACTTGCTAAAGAAATTATTCAAGTTTATAAAGCATTAAACTTATAAAGCAATGAATGTGAAAGGTTAAGAACTAAAAATGCCATGCTAGTTGCTAGAAATAAGTACTTAGAAGAAAAGCTTAAACACTTTGAGGAGATGAAAACAGACTTGTTTAGATTGAAGTGTCAATTGGAGTGTGCTAGAGAAGTTGAACAAGCCACCGCAAAGAAATTGGAAAAAGAAATTTGTATCAAAAGAAAATGGACTAATGATGCTAAGAAAATGCAAATTGAATTTGATACACTAGTTTTGAAACTGAAAACTTGTATGAACTTTGAAAGAGAAAGAAAGAAACCAAAGGTTGCTAAATGTATTCCTGGAACTCAACTGAAGATTATTGAGTTTGCACTGCCAGTAATACAGACATGTTCACTTGAAAAAACTAAAGTAGAACAAGAATGCAATCAAGCTAAAGAACCTTATGTTTCTGAAAGTTTCCCATCTTTGTATAACTTCGACATTTCTATTTCTTCTCCAAGAAACATAGAAATTCATCACGTTATTATCAATGAATATCAGTCTAGTACTTGTGAAATAGAAAAGAGTTAAAATGATTTGATTTCAATCTCTTCAGCATCCAGTCCTAAAAATAAATCTAAAAAGGGATATTGGAAATATGGAAAATCAAATCATATTGCTTTTAGATGTACTGAATTTATTGATGGTTTAAGTGAAAGTGATGGTGTAACTAATGATGGGACTGCATTGTTGGAAAATTATGACAAAGTATCTTAAGTGATTAGTCATCAATTCCTGATGATGCACTGCAAGTTCTATTAAGGGCAAGAACAGAAAGAAAAAGCATGTTCTTCATAAACATCTTAGCACTGCAGCTCTTATTGACAAACTGACCAATGTTACTATTGAATCATCATCACAAAAGCATGTGATATCAAGAATTGCATTAAAAGCCATAGGATCCAATGACTGTTGGGTACCAAAGGTAAACTAAATTAACTCATTTGTGCAGGGAAATGTGTCTAGGAACATCTGGGTACTTGATAGTGGATGTTCTAGGCACATGATAGGAAATAGAGCCCTGCTAATAAGGTTTGAAGCAAAATTAGGTCTTCTGGTTACTTTTGAAGATACAGGTAAAGGAAAAATTCTTGGGTATGGTGAAGTTATTTATGGAAATGTAATCTTGGATGATGTTGCTCTTGTTAATGGTTTGGGTTATAATATGTTAAGCATTAGTCAGTTGTGTGATAAGGGTTATGAAGCAAGTTTCTCAAGCAAGGAAGTTATGTTCACTTATAAGGATGTTAAGTTTCCAGCATTGAAAGGATCTAGATTTGGAGATGTTTACCAGGCTGTGTTTGATGGAACTTCAAGAACTGAAGTGTCTTATTTTCTAAGTAAAGCTTCAAGTGAAGAAGGTTCGCTATGGCACAAGAGGTTATCTTATTAGAACTTCAACTGTTTAAATGAATTAACCGGTAAGGAGTTGGTTGTTGGACTGCCACCTATGAATTTTTCTCAAGATGGACTTTGCAGTACATGCCAGAAAGGCAAGAAGATGAGAATAAGCTTCAAATCAAAAGAAGTTTTGAATGTTACTGAACCATTGCAGTTATTGCACATAGATTTGTTTGGACCAGTCAACATTATATCCATCTCACAAAAAAGGTCTGCCTTGGTTATAGTATATGATTTTTCAAGGTATTCATGGGTCAGATTTCAGCATTCCAAAGATGAAGTGCCATCCCGGCTGAAAGAGTTAATTACTCAACTTGAGGTTGAATCTGGAGAGAAGATAAAAGGTCTAGGAAGTGATAATGGTTTAGAATTCAAGAATGCAATTCTCTTAGAGTATTGCAGTGGGAAAGGAATCAAGCATCAATTCTCAGCCGCCAGGACTCCACAATAAAATGAAGTAGTGGAAAGGAAAAATAAATTGTTAATTTAAGATGCAAGAACATCGCTTGCTGAAGCTAAGTTGCCAACTTACTTTTGGGCAGAAGATGTCAATACTACATGCTTTACTCAAAATAGATCCCTAATTGTGAAAGGAAAACGAAAAACTCCCTATGAACTGATGATATAAAGAAAACCAAGTGTGAAGTTCTTTAATGTTTTTGGATGTAAGTGTTTTATGCTAAAAGATTTTGAAAAGGTTGGTAAGATTGAAGCAAAAGCTGAAGAATCCATTTTTCTGGGTCATTCTTTGACCAGCAAGGCTTACAGAGTCTATCTCTTGGAAAAAAAGTTGTCATTGAGTTTATCAATGTCAGCTTTGATGATGGCATGTCTACTGGCTTAGAAGATGAAGGTTTTATGGAGATTTTAAGGTTTAAAAATGAATCAGATGGTGAAAGTGATAAAGAAGTTAATCCAATTCAAGGGACTGCAAATAATGAAGATGCAGTTTCAGTTCAAAAAGAAGTGCCAAGTCGAGTCAATTCTGTATATGCTACATCAATTAATGTCAACTCCTTAGACGTAAATCATCCAGGTAGCACTGCAAATTCTGTAACTACAATGTCACCTAATCAGTCTCTCAACAATAATTCTTTGGAGGATCTTTCAGTTGGAAGTCTTAACCTGATCTTTGAGAGTGAAGTTGCAAGTGTGCAATAAGGTATAGGAGCTTTGAACTTGGGGGGAGGAACTGCAAACAACGATGAAGCTACATCCAACAGAAGTTTGCCACCCCAAGTGAAGTGGACAAAAGATCATCCTCCAAAGTTGATTACCGGTGATATGAATAAAGTAGTAAAGATAAGGAGAAGAGCAAGTCAGAATGAATGCTTGTATGGATGCTTTCTTTCTCAAGAAGAGCCAAAGAAAATTAAGCAGGCTCTTGAAGATGCAAATTGGATAGTGGCAATGCAAGATGAATTGAATCAATTTGAAAGGAATAATGTTTGGACTTTGGTTTCTAGACCAAAAGGTAGAAGTGTGATTGGCACCAAGTGGGTATTCAGGAACAAACTTGAAGAAGATGGAATTATGACAAGAAACAAAACTAGGTTAGTTGCAAAAGGCTACTCTCAAGAAGAAGGTATAGACTTTGATGAAACCTTTGCACCTGTTGTTAGGCTTGAAGCAATCAGAATATTCTTGGCCTATGCAGTTGCATTAAGGATTCAAGGTTTATCAAATGGATATGAAGAGTGCCTTCTTGAATGGAAAGCTTGATAAAGAGGTGTATGTTGAGCATCCACCTGGTTTTGAGATAGAAAAAAAGGAAAACCATGTGTTGAGATTGAATAAAGCTTTGTATGACCTAAAGCAAGCCCCAAGGGCATGGTGTAAGACATTGTCTAAGTTTCTGATTAACAACAAGTTCACCAGAGGAGTTGTTGATAAAACTTTGTTCTACAGATTGGTTGGAAAAGATTTAATCTTTCAACATATATATATGGATTATATCATCTTTGGTTCTGCAAATGAATATCTCTGCAGAAAGTTCTCTAAGCTTATGCAAAGGAATTATGAAATGTCCATGATGGAAGAGCTTAGTTACTTTCTGGGACTGCAGATCAAGCAAATGGAGGATGGTATATTCATTAACCAGTCTAAGTACATTGGTGAGCTGTTGAAGAAATTTGACATGTTGGATGCCAAGGAAGCTAAACCTCCAATGGCCACTGTAACAAACTTGGATTCAGATGAGAATGGAATTGCTTTTGATGTGAAGCACTTTGGAGGAATTATAGGGTCTTTGTTGTATCTCACTACTTCAAGACCAAATATTATGTATGTTGTATATCTTTGTACAAGGTTTCAAGCCAATCAAAAAGAATCTCATCTCCGTGGAGGAAAAAAGAATTCTCAGATATCTTAAGGGAACCAAATATATTGGATTGTGGTATCCAAAAGGAAAGGGATTTCATTTTGTGGGCTTTAGTGATGCTGATTATGCTGGTTGCAAAATGGATAGGAAGAGCACTTTAAGAAGTTGTCAGTTTCTTGGAGGGAAGTTGGTTTCTTGGTTTAGTAAGAATCAACATTCTGTATCAACTAGTACTGCAGAAGCAGAGTATATTGCTGCAGGAAGTTGTTGTGCCCAGTTGCTTTGGATGAGAAATTAATTGATGGATTATGGTCTGGACAGTACCAAGATTCCTATCTTCTGTGACAACACCACTACACCATAGATGGCCTATTGCAACGAAAATGTTCCGTGTTGCAGTAAAAATGTTGCATTTGCTTGTGTTAAAGTTGATCTATTGCAACACTGGATATTTAATGTTGCAAGAA
>JAUEJK010411492.1:0-14575 GCA_032274865.1 Eryngium alpinum
TCAAGATGAGGTACCTTGGACGATGTTATTTGCAGATGATATTGTCCTAATAGATGAGACAAAAGTAGGAGTTAATGCCAAATTAGAGTTGAGGAGACAAACCCTCGAAGATAAAGGTTTTCGATTAAGCCGGTCGAAGACAAAGTATGGAATGCAAATTCAACCCGGGGAGGACTCGTGACTCTAGTATTGTCACATTGGATAGACATGACGTTCTAATGAGCAGCCAATTTAGATACCTGAGATCGATCTGCAAAAAGATGGAGAGATAGATTGTAAAGTCAACCGTAGAATCCAGGCAGGGTGGTTGAAATGGAGAAGTGCTAATGGAATTCTATGTGATTGAAACATGCCGCAGAAGCTGAAAGCAAAGTTCTATAGAACTGCTATTAGGCCAGTACTACTCTATGGGACGGAATGTTGGGCTCCAAAGAGAAGTCACATTGGCAAAATGAGTGTAGCAGAGATGCGCATGCTTAGGTGGATGTGTGGCCATACGAGTAAAGATAGAGTTAGAAACGAGGACATTAGGACCAAAGTTGAAGTAGCTTTCTATAGAAGAAAAGATATAAGAACATCGTTTGCGATGGTTTGGACATGTGAGACGAAAACATATAAGCGCACCGCATAGAGACTCTAGATTTAGGAACGTTTAAAAGAGCGAAAGGACGACCAAAGAAGACTAGGGAGGAAGTTATTCATAAAGATTTGGAAGATAAGAGATTGGCTGAGGACTTAGTGATGAATAAAAGCCAATGGAGGAAGATGATTCATGTGACCAACTTGATGTGATCCCGCGTATGGTTCATGTTAGCCTACCCCGACTTTGTTGGGAAAAAGGCTTAGTATGATGATGATGATGATGATGATGACGACCTAAACTCTCACTGTTAATTAAAAATCAATTTCACTTCAAAGTCAAATGTTCAATCTATTTAATTTTATAAAATTTGATATGGAAAAAAATATATAGTAAAATTTAATTGTTTTAACTTTTTATATTAATAAGTAATCAAAATCTATCAAATAACAACTTATACTAAATAATTATCAAAATTTTATATTTCATAACAATTTATGTTAAAAAAATTAAAAATTTTAAAAGTAATATTCTAGTACACTAAAATTATATAAAAAATAATATATCAAAATATGACTAACTAACTACATTTCACACAACTAAACATGCTATACATTTACGAATCCAACATCATATTTTTCTCTTCCAAAATATCATGTATTTGCTGAAAACTCTAAATGATTTGAACCTCTAAACCTTTTGAAAATATAAAAGAATAAATTAATATTTTTGATTAATTAATATTCTTTTGCATGCTATGGATCTTGTAAGATAATTAAATAAATTAATTCAAATATAAGATAATATATCTAGTGTTATTTTTGAGTTCTAATTGCAGAAGGATGTGTTGAATGCAACTTGACCAATTTTTGCAGTGTCAAGTTGCAGTCCACTCTCAACTATAACTATGAAGGCATGTGTGTGAAGTGTTTGATAAATTTAAAGACTGATGAAAACTAAAGTTAACAAAAAGAAATTATCAAACAATATTGTTATATTGATGATCTGCAGTGAAGTTTAACCTCTTCACGAATAGGTTCTTCACCAAAACTGAGTTGGTGCTATAATGGAATAATTCCAATTATAGGATATTCTTTCTTAGAATTCTGAAAAATAGCATACAAGGAAATGGAACAAAAGGAACTATATATTACAACAATTTCCTAAACTAGAAATGAGACAATAAAGTCGCAAAAGTTTAACCTTCCCAAATCTGGTAATCATTTGTCTTCAAGTTGGTAGCCCACAAAAGTGGTCCAAATAGAATGAGCTATGATTTTGTTATGATCCCTCTAGGTTTGTTTGATCCTATATCTTCAGTCATTTAGCAGTTTTCATAAAGTAGTTTTATCCTCTTGCTAATCCAGCTAGTTGTCCCTTTCCTTATCTCCCACAGTTAACTTGATCCAACTTTCTGTTGTAGTTCCTTCTCTCCATTTGAAATTCAAATCCGGGGACTGCAAGCTAACTTGGACTGTAAGTCATATCTTCACTTTGCCTTGGCGCAACAAATGTGAGAGATTGACTATTTGACTAAGAACTTTATTTAACAAAAGAAAAAACTTGAACGCCACCTTTATATTTTTTAAAATAAGTGCAATGACAAGTCATATATGTGGCTAACATTAGGACTGCAAAGATAAAAGTACATCCAAAGAAAAAAAATCTCCAAGACTTAGATTCCTTGTTGATAAAGCCTCTATTGACAAAAATAATAGGATCCCTTTTCCTTCTTGTTTGGTCAGTTTCATAGGAGAAACCCATGCATGGTTTGAGCTTGATGTCATCTAATTCCTCAATTTCAATAACTTCTCCAAACTTGAGCAGTCTAACCTTGGTTCTTTTTAGATCCATCCTCAAAGTTTGATGGAAGCATATGAATGAGATGCTTTTGAGATCCTTGATTAGGTACATCATATAATCCAGCCTTCTCTGAGGATAACTTGCAAAATCCCTGTAGTAGTTGAAGATTCCTTCTTCTCCTTCTTCATTCAAGAACTTCAGTCTTAGAGGAGAGGTTGACACTGCAAGATGGTGATCTTCAATCCACTTGTCTTCTTTTTCGCTTTTAGAGATGGCCATAGAAATTCTGTTAGTTATGAGATCGGAATGCTTTTCCTCATTCTTCACAAGATCATTTTTACTCACGTAACTGAAAAATTTTCCTCTGCTTTAACCAGTCCAAGGTGATGAAGTCCCATGAATTTCTCCCTCTCATCTTTGCAATGATTCAGCACTTGTTTTCTCTGGCATCAGCTTTTAGATACCCTAGTTTACTGATGTAGATATTTGGCACTACACTTTGATTCAAAAAGTTCTCAACCAAACTGTAGTTGGGATGACTACAGTTCACAAACTTATTGATGCAGTCTACTGTGAACTCAGTAAACTTCCAAAGTCTGATTGATCCCCTTGAATGAATGAATATAACTACATCAGCTCCCCTCGACAATCTTCTGTAAATGAGAGATCTCACAGGAGCCCTTTTAAAAAACTGAGAGGATTGAAAACTTGAAGCTCCTTGAGATGGCACAACAGCTAGAGAAATGCTAGAAATTATTGAGAAGGCAGCAAGTACATTAACAGATAGAGTAAGAGAATGAGAAGAACCAACTGAGATTGCAATAAGAAAAAGACTTGGCTTTTGAGGAGATGCAGTGACAGCTAGCAGAGAATCCAAAGCAGCTGAGGTAGAAGGTGGAATTGCATTAGAGATGTCAGTTGAGAGTTGGACTGCATCAGATATGATTGAGGAAGTTGGCACTGCATAGCTGCATTGGCTTGTGATGAGATAGCTTGTGCAGCGACATCTCTCTCCTTGAGCTTTTTCAGTTTCTTCTTGATGTCCTTAAGTCTCTTCATATCACCTTTATCCAGAAGCCTCCAATTCACATTTACTAAGATATCTCCATAATCCCATCATAGTCATCTAGTTCCTTCAAAATGTCCATCATTTCTTGATTAATTTTCTTCACATTTTGTTTGATTGGTCTGATTAGCTCCTTTGCCTCGATGACTTCCTCAATCTTGATGCATTTTCTGGCACAACAAAGGTAGACACTACTTTCTTCTTAAGTGTAATACTCCTTGCCTTTGGCTTATCACCCTCCTCAGCTAACTTCTTTGCTAGAATTTCACTAGCTTGCAAATCATTAATCTTTTTCTGCTCAGCAGAAGCTTCAACTATCTCCTTTTCAGTTAAACCTTTAATTTGGATTTGTGGAACCGCAAACTCATATTTTTTAGGACTAGTAGGCTCTGGGATTGGAAATTCCTCATCATTAAAAATAAAGCCTTTAAGAAATCTGACAAATATTTCATCTGAGACTATTTGCATCCTTTTCTCAAGCGCAATGCTCCTATAGCTATTAATTCCATTAGCTATGAACCCTTGAGCTTTCTTGGCTGGATCTACAGTTGCTCTTTCTTGTGATAATAAACCTTGAATAGCTCTCTCTACTAGCTCAGCATCAAGGTCTCTCTCCACCTCTATGAACTTGACCTTTCCTATACCCTCGGGTTTTTCACACTCCACAACCTTTTCAATTCTAAACTTCCTTTTCATTGGCTTCATATAAGGAATGTGAGGACCTCCAATTGATGACTCTCATTCGTACTATTTCACAAGTATTTGAGGCCCTATTTGTTGTTTTAGAATCACCCTTTCCCTATGAGATAGTTCTAGAACTGCTGAGACTGGAACCGCAAGAATTGACCGTGGATTGGTGATGTAGGATCGATATTCCAGCGCTTATAAGAATAAATGTAAAGAATATAAAATCTGGACAGAAATGAAAAGTCGGATAAATCTGTGAAGAAAGATGTTAAAGCTAGGACTCACTCATAGGATTCTAGGCCTCACACCTAGAGGGAATCAAGTCTCAGACCCAAAAGTATATATACCTTAAAATAGTTATATGTCAATCTCCTTTACAATTCAATGTTCAGCTATTTATAAGACTTATATGAACTTTCTAGATGACGAATAAATGCATGTATGACTCCTCGTTGACCTAGAGACTATTGGACTAGATACAAAGCACTTAAGACAATTTAGAAACTATTCATATGCTTAAATAATTCTAGAAACTGCCGAACCTTCTTTGAAAATTCTGGAATATATTATCAATTAGAGTTCTTTGAATTTGATTTTCCTCTTCTTGTTTAGACTCTTCCAAACTTTGACTTAGCTGCATCAATTGGCCAATGCAAGAGAGCTGATATCTAGCACTGCATCAGAGAAGCTTGCAAATTCCAATAGCCTAATACTTTCCTCTCCTTCCTTATCCTACTTAGCTTCATAGATAGCTCTTTAAGATCCAGAATTAGAGCTATCTCCACTAGAATTAGAACCAGAACTAGAACTGATCTCTCCCTTATCACTCCATGGCCAAGGCCAACACCCTTATTTCCTCTCTTCCTAGAAGCACCCTTATGACCTCCAAGAGAACCATCACTCTCATCATCATCACTGTTCTTACGAGATCTTTTATTCCCCTTTTGGCATCATCATTGCATTTGGAGGGAAGAGAAGTTACCAGAATTGAGGCAAGCTCAGATTCAATCCTTCCAGAATTTGCTTTGAGGTCATTAACATGCGACTTTAGAGATGTATCCTCAGTTCTAATTTGGAAACTTTAGAAATAAGCAAGCTGGAGTCTGCAACATTGAGTACAATGGTGGAAGGTGGAGTTTGACTGGGAGTATATGGAGTTGAGGTAGGTATAGAAGTAGATAAATAAAAGGTCAAGAAGAAAATGGTGTAGATGGTGGAAGTGCAAGTGATGGGGATGCTATGGACGCTGTAATTGGAGTAGGTACTTTAGGAGAAGTACTTGCAGTGCCCAAGATATGACTTGGAGTTGGAGAAGACCTCACAATGACTTTCTAAAGTCGATCTCAATAGCTCTCCTTTTGCCTGGCCCTCCCTAGGTTTAGCTAGCCCCTCATTTTCTTTTTCGTATTTATTCTATTTTTCACTCTCAGTTTTCCTCTCTTTCTCACTAGAGGAGAAAGAGAGATGGGGTTCCCTATGGTCTTGAAAATGAATTTGGGTTACCAATGATGGAATATTAGTAAGAACTTGAGCTACTTCAAGTTCTGTAGCCTTAGATAGAGAAGATGCATTGTGGGAGGTAGGAAGGGCTGCAATGGGTTTGTATAACACCATTGGCGTGCTAGAAGACACTGCACCTCTCACCTCTTGAGCCTCTCACCTATTGGGATATAGAGGTAGGGACTGCAAAGATTGTTGTGGAATCTGTAAAGATGACAGATTGATCCTACTAGAAATAGGTTGATTCTAATTCTTTTTTTGTTCACTAGTAACATGTACATATTTTTTATTTTTATTTAAAAAAGTGGTATTCAGATTTTATGAGGAGTTTGGTTTCTGGTTTTAGTATCAGTTCATTAAAAGTTATATTACAATGTGTTTGAATATAGGTTCTATTAATAGTTCAGTTTTGTGTATTATGTGTTAGAAAATAATTTAATTGGAGCTTCTGTTTCACATGGCCATTAAGGATTAGACTAATGTGTCCATTGTAACATGCGAATTAATAAACTTATATGTAAATATGAGTTCTATTAATAGTTCTTTTCCATATGTTATGTGTTAGAAAGAAAGTTGATAAAGATTTATCTGTAATAGTTTTATGGCAATAGTTATACTCTTAATAGGAGAATAAATAAAAATATAATTATTTAAAAGTGGGTTATAATAAAAAAACATAAAATTATAATTAAGATTTTGATACAATATAAACTTTAGTAATTTGTTATGTTATAACTTATAATCTGAACTGAAAATTGCTGAGCGATCAGAGTGAAATCCTCTACATATATAAATCCATTAATTGTTCGATTTCCGGTGAACTGAGTGTGGTGTCTGCCGTCTTCCTTATACGGTTCGCGCTGTTTAGGCGGAGTTGTTGTTTTATCCTGGGAGAATATTTGGAGCTACCCAACGGGACTTTGTGGGGCGAATAATTCTTCGGATCTCGGTGCGTAGGCGACTCAACATGTTTCGTGTTGTTCGTTCGTTGGTTCTGATTCGGAATTTAGTTGCGGTTCGACACGAACTAGATAAGTTTCTTGTCGAACTATTCTTGACATTATTATTGTGCTGTTATTTTCTGATTCTGTTTAATTTATTGATTTATATACTTGGATAAATCTTTGGTTAAATACTTAAATCGTATTAATGCATGTGTGTATAAAGCCCATTGTGCTAGAATATTTATTGATATAAATATTATATATCCCCAGGGTAATTTATCTAATAGTAAGCACTCGAACTCAAACTCAATGTTGCAATTTACTATAAAAAAAATAAAGAGATTGAGAGGAGTTACTATGAGGAAAAAATTGAATCAAATCAAATGTTCAAATGATTTTCTTGAACAATAAAGGGAATGTTCTTTTAAAATTCAGGAGTGACTAAATTTACTCGAGTAACAACTTTCATAATATCTTTGTAATAGAAATTTCAGTAGGTTATTCTTTACTAGATTGAGTTTCATATGTTAGAAATAGATCCCCAGATAAGTAAATGAAAATAGTAAGAACTGGGTTTGAAACCCTAATCTAATACATAATCTACAATCAACCCTAAATAAATAATACAGACATATACATAACAGTAAAACCAATTCATTTAAACAAACCCTAATTAGGTTAAACAATATAATTTGATATCACTTCACCAATGAATTAGGGTCAACAAATAAATTGAATAAACATGCATCACATCAGTACATATTAATTAAAAACTTACTTGGAATTTGTTTGTACTGTGAAAACAGATTAGATTAAGAAAAGGAAAACATAGATGTCATATTTGAGAAACATTAATTAATCCGAGTCCAGTTTATACAAACTGTGTCCTTAAGGCAAATTATGTCCTATCCATTGGTGCTCAAAATGTAGACACTTGCCTCCCAGGATAACACAGATTCCGTCCACAAAAATAGTAGCACTCCAAATTTCTATGGCTCCGACGAACAAAAGTCTAAACTTTGTACCCAAAACTCTGATATCTGCATTATTTTTTAGGATTTCTAAAACAACATAGAGTGAGCGCTTTTATAGAAAGTCATACCCTTTCATGAAAAGTCACAACTATTCAAGATATCTATTCATGAAAAGTTATAATTTTTCATCTTGAACAGTCACCAATAAAGTGACACAACTTTTCACTAGCTATAACTATTCAATTTTTCATTAATATTTTCCAACATCATAATCCACTTCAGTGGTTTTGCATGTCGAATGATCTTATACAACATGCAGCCATTCTTCTGCACAGAAATGTCAGACATGACTCATTGCAAATCAATTGCACCATCTGAAGTGATCCGTCAAATAAGTATTTATTCTTATTATAAGTAGAAAAATGCTCATCCCACAATTAATCCTGAAATTGGTTCTCCAAATACATAAACCAAATAGAATAAAACTCCAAGGCTTTGTTTGGATCTCGGAAAGTTAGAGGTAAAATATTTTCCTATGTAAAATGGATTACAAGGAAGTAAAACATTTTCCATTAGTCTCTAAAGCAGTGTTGTAAAAATCGGTAATCGGCATTAATCGGTAGAGCCACCCCAGGGATTAATCGGATAATCGGGGATTAATCGGAAGACTAATCGGTAATAATATATATATATATATATATACTTAATGAATTTAATAACCTTCACAAATATATATGATTTAAATATATGAATCAAGTTTTAACACCCTGCAGTTTTAACACCGTGCAAGCACCCTACAGGCTGCATACAAATAAACAACATGACATCCCTGTAATATCTAGACAATAAAAAGGGCGCCAAACTTTAGCAGAGCAAAATTTCAACACTGGAAACAAAGTAGATATTACATGTTTTAAGCAAGGATGAACTACAAAATACAACCATAATGTTCTAACAGATAATAGTAATTCACCAATATTCTTGATCGGAACCTCCAAATATAAAATCTTCGTTATTTTCAAGTTCATCCTCTGATTGAAAATCCTCCTCATCTAGTTCTCTTACCGTATCATCGCGAATGGTCGTTGAACTTTCAGATTCATCATTAAATTCTTCATCTCCTCCCTCTACAATCCATCCCTGGGCCATAGAAGCGTCGTTTGCCAACAAGAAATCACATTTTTCTTTTAACCTCTTATTTTTATTAAAAAGTTTAGAATTGAATTGGACATAAACAAGAGAATTCATCCTTTCCGCATCCAGTCTGTTTCTTTTTTTCGTATGAATCTATAAAAAAATAAAAAATTAATAAGTCAGGGAGACCACTTGTATGAGATAGATACATGTAAAGACACTTAAAATTATGATTTTACACTATAAATATTTGGCAACGAGAAAAGAAAGAAATAACTTACCCTTCAAAGGCGCTCCAATTCCTTTCACACCCGGAAGAACTCGAGGTTAGATAAAGTATTTTCATTGCCATTATTTGTACATTTGGAGTTTCGGCTCCATAATTGGACCACCATGCAACTACAACATAATTTAAAGAATTTATTATAAATAACATGCAGGCAGCAAGCAAATATATTTCATACTTAACAATTTAATAAAAAGATAGGAAATTGCATGGATTAAAGGTATCATCATTGTTCATTCGTCCATGAATAACTAATTTTCTTGAAAAAATTCCTTCCATTGCTTTGTACCTAAACAATTCTGTGTTGGAGACTAAGTGTTGTTTTTCAAAATCATCAGAGTAGGAGGCCTCAATGCATGTCAATACGGCTCCCGTACAATTTGGATCGTTCTGCACTTCATCATCCCTATAAAAGTAATAAGGGTTCAATAGGTAGGCAGCCAAATGCAGATGACCATCGAGATGATCTTTACACCTTGAATCAATGATATTGAAGATAGGCTCGTATAACTCCCTTACACCCTTACATATATTAAGTATTTCTTTTTTTGCATCTTTCAATTGACCATAAACAAATCCCATTGAGGGTCTTGAATCTCCGTCTACAATTCTCAGGACTTTTACTAACGGCTTGAAGAGTTCTACACACATAGAGAGAGCAGCCCAAAAAGAAGGACTAACAATGATACTGTATGCTTTAATTCCCTTGGTGGTGGTAGGCGTACTCCAGTTACAATCATTCCATTCTTTAGAGAGAAACATAAACTTCAGATTTTCTAGCTTGTCTAGTAAACTTTCCATTGTTAGAAACGAGCTTGCAAATCTCGTCACCCCTGGTCTAATAATATCCCTCTTTTTTGTATATTTCTTCATCAAGGCCAAGGTTCCGTGATGTGAGTAGATGAAAATAGTCAAATATTTTGCCTTTTCAATTATAGCCTTAAACCTCGGAGTCCTACCTGTATATTACATCAAGAACAAGAAACCAGAAAGGTCAGGTACATCCATGCGATAAAAGTAGTGAAACGTGTATATGTGAAGGTGCAAAATGTTTCCAACTGATGGATACTAGACAAGCAGAAGTATGAATATCACTGACTATACCATATCATGACCAACATCTCTAACATTACCTTCTACCATCTTAAATATAATCTGTGAAAAAAGCAAGAACAATGAATTATGACTAAAGGAACTAAATGAGATAGGAACTGCACAAAATGAATAAACTGAAGAGGAGCTAAGAAACTCCTAATTCGAAGGTCAGCCTCTGAGAAACATTTCTTTTACCAGTACCACATAAAAGCACATGGGACAATATCCCGGATGGAGGTCCATTCCGTGTGTGCTATCTTCTAATTTATTTCCTTCTAAATCTAAGACAGCAGAAGACAAATTTAGCCATGCACGTGACAAATTTACAGCTCCCAGAACAACAACATGGGGTTGATGATCTGTTATGAACTTTAAAACCCTTTACTAATCATTATTTTTGCGCTGCTGAAGGTAAAAGAAAACCAAAAAATGCATCATCCAATATCAACTTCATTTGCTCGTTCCCCACGCATTATCATAACCATATCTATCAACTTTTAAGTAGTTTTCTCCCTATACCGAGTATGATTCACCTACTCCAAAACTATGTAAAGTAATGCATATAGCTTTAATGTTCCTGTAAGAATGCAGTATGACGCATAACTGTTTCGAATCAGCCTATGAAATGAATGTGGCTTTACAATCAACAAAAATCAGAGTTAAGCCAAGAACAATCTAATGCATGATCTATCTCAGTCTATGATGGGTGTTGAACTAATACAGGTTATATAAAGATACAAATCATTCAACGGTGTCAGTTCAACAAAAAAAAATGCAGAATACGTCTACAATTCAAAGTCTAGGATAAGATGCATACACAAAATATGCAGATGTCTAAGTAAGAGTTCAGTTCTATAGTAAAGTGAGATACCTATTGTGTCCAGAACAAGGTTAAGCGTATGCGTCGCGCAATAAGTCCAGAAAATATTTGGCCTTTTTTCCTTTAACATTTTTGCTGCAGCCCCATTGTTTGACGCATTATCTGTAACGACTTGAATCACATTCTTTGACCCAACCACGTCAATCCACTTATCAACATAATCGAAAATATACCTTCTAGTATGTGCTTCCAGATTTGTTTCAATAGAGGACAGAAAGCTTGTTCCCAATTTGCAGTTAACGCATAAGTTCATTATGCTTCGTCTCTTTCTGTCGGACCAGGCATCAGTCATGATTGAGCAACCACTCTTCTTCCACTCCTCCTCTTGCGCCTTCATGGATACTTGAGTTTCTTGAACAACTTGTTTTAGTAAGGGTTCCCGCAATTGGTACTGAGTTGGTGGAATGTATCCCGGACCAAACTGACCAACAACCAACAGACTTGACAAATTTGTGAAATGCATCATTGTTGATGGCGTTAAATGGTATCCCAGATTCATACACCCAATGTGCCAAATATGTGTGCACCTCGTTAGTTCTGTTTTTGAATAACGCATCGTTGAGAGCTTGTTGTCTCTTAGTCTTACGCATATCAATTGATAAATCTGTTGGAGAAATCTGCCTTGCAAATGTGTCCATCAGTCCAAGTGAATGCGGCTGCCTACTAGCACCATCTATATCAACACTCGCTGAATCTTTGTCATTGTCTGTGATATTAACTTCTGCCCTGATTTCATCAAGAGTCTCTCTTCTATTTACTTTCTTTTTTTAACCATCTCCAACGCCTGCTTACACTTTGCTCGATCAATTGGAGTAAATTTCGTACAAGATGCTACATTCCCTTTGATATGAGCTATATGTTGTTTAAGACGATAAATACCACCGCTTACTTGTTTGTTGCACAATTTACATTTCAGTTTGTCCGAACATTTTAGATCAATCAGTTCATCGTATTCCCATCCTACATCATCAAACTTCCGCTTCAACGTATCAATTGATGGTATTGTTTCGGAGTTCGATGCAGCGGAAGAACTCATAAATGAATTTTCCATTCCGTTCTGTAAGTGCATACAACAATAATATAGATTAGATCGCTAATTTATTTATAACCAAACATTCAATCTATACCACTTTATAATTAATGACACTACTCAAAACGAACATGTGAGAACTTAAGTCAAGAGCATATTGATTGTCTACTGAATTAGAAAAAAAAGTAATTAATTTAGAAATTTCAATTACAGAATATAGAGGTATTTCTTGCTGAATTAGAAACAAGAAATTATTGTACTGAAATATTCTTATAATTAATGAGAAAAATAAAAATAATTTAGCCCAAATGTGAAATGCCCAATATATAAAGATTACAGCAAACCCACATACAAATTTACATTTTATTTCTGAACTTTATATGAATCTTAAGTAAACTGGTAAAGCTTCAAACCCAATTTTAGACTTGAAATTTGAGTATAACAGTCGAGATTAGAGAAGACACTACAGTAGAGATTTGAGATATATCGTTATATTCATAAACAAGAAATCTTTCATACACCTTTTTAATTCTCTAGCGGCAATTAGAGATTTAGAGTAGAGATTTAGAGAAGTATCGTTGAATTTGCTGGTTTGATTGAGAAATCGCCGACAACTCTTTGCAGCGTTAAAACTTTCTTCCCCTTTTAACTTTCTCTCTCTTTATTAGCGGCACTGCGGTGCTTTTAGGTTTTATAAAATATAAGCCGATTAAATCCGGTTCGACCGATGTTGATCCGATTAACCCGAATTTTAGTTTAATCCGCTACACCCTGCTTTCATGAATCGAGTCGGAACAGCTGCGCCTAGCGATTAATCGGCGCCGATTTTTACAACACTGCCTAAAGTAATAAAGAAATCTAACATTTTACTCCTTATTTTCTTTACTATCCAAACATAAAAAGGATTTCATTTTACTCCCAACTTTCCGAGATTCAAACACACCCTAAGGGTCTATCCATTTATATTTTCTTCAATTAAATTTTGGAAGTCTGGTGAAATTGAATTTGTCGAAAAAGTACCCAGTTTGATTTCACCAATCCACTGGTTCAAATAAAATGCATTGCTGCGATAACAAAAAGAAAAAATTGCGAGAAATGTTTCAATTTTTATAATTGACTATTACAAAACAGATTTAGAAAAGAAGTTAAACAATCATTCAGAGATATGTGTCTACTGATTTTGAATGACAATATACCAGGCTTGTTTGAGAAAAAGAATTAGCTTGTTGGTTTTTTTATGAGCATAATTATGTTTAGATATGACATAAGCAGTGGTTTTGTATCACAACAGAAACAAGAATGAATTTATATAGCATATGCATGGTGGATATAGAAAAGGAGAAGAAAAGGAAGAGCGGAGAGATAATAATAAACTACATCTTGATATTTTCATATATTTAGCAGAGCTCAACAACTTATCCCTAATATTTAGATATATTTAAAATATATATCTTACCTAAATTACTACAGAAAAGGTCTTAATTAACATATTATTTAAATAATATAAAATAAATAAATAAATATTTAGGTATTTATTTTCAACGTAGCTAGCACGCAGCTAATCATAGATATTAAAATGAAGCATAAGTAAGCAGCTCTTCGTTAGCTTGAAAGTTTTTCATGTCTTGTTCTTCCAAACCTACAATGGCCTTAATACCATCCCCACTTGGTGTGTCCATCAAAATAATGCAATCAACAAATGGCGGCATTGTCCCTTTAATCGGCTTTCCCCACCCAAAATCCATTCCATCGTATATTGGGAAATTACACATGCTGGTAATGAGATAAAATCGTTGCTTGTTTTCTGCATATGTGGCTAATTTTGGCACCAATAATTCATATTCATCTAAACTTTTCCTTCCCATAAGCTGCATCTTACCTTTCCTCATTCTGTCTACGAGAAGATTTAACTGTGTCTCGCTCTCCGTGCTTGTTGGAATGTCATTTAGAGATAAAAAATTCCCCACAATTGTTTCTGGCAGTGGTGGATCAATCAAAGGCCGCACGTTAACTGCCTGGCACAAGACTGATGTACCGTACACGCCAGAATTTGACGTAGCTGCAGCTGCTACAGCACATCTGTAGATGAGTGCGGTCACAAGCTCATTTCTTGTGCACCTTTGACCCGTCACTACTCCTTGTAGTTTATTTTGGATTTCCAGGGTAGCCCTGAGTTTTGCAATCATTGTGTTGTGAAAAACTATCTCCTTGCACATATAAGGTTTTGCGTGAAATGAATTTACGGCTTTAGTACTTGAATCATTATCATCGTAAACAGAATCATTAATATCATCATCATCAGCAACGTGGGATTCCTCAACAAGTGGTTGGTGAAGCCGAAAATGGGGATGAAGATGTGATACTTTGTCGAAATCACCTGAGTGGCGTGACAAAGTTGCCCAATACCGTAGGAATGAGAATAAAGATGAAGCATCAGCAAGACGGTGGGAAAGGTTGGCTGTGACAACTATTCCTCCGCAAGTAAAATGGTTTAGCTGAACCATCAGATTAGGAGCCTAATCAGGTACACTATCCCAAGTTGTGTAAGGTGGAAACAAATGAGTTAATATACCATCTTGGCTTTTGTCTGGAGCTC
>JAUEJK010411595.1:0-14572 GCA_032274865.1 Eryngium alpinum
GGTATTCTTCTTATTGTAATCTTAATAATCAAACATATTAAACACAAAGCCCTATAGATCCAAGGAACCAACAAGGGTAACAAGGTATCATTAACCCCACTACTCTTAATGAGGCTTTTAAGTCTTCCAAATGAAAATTTATCAATGTTTCCAACTGATAGTGAACTCTTAGAATTTTTTAAGGCTGAGGTTTATACTTGTGAGCATCTAGACAACCTTAAATTTAGGGATTTAAAGAGAGTTAACTCTAATAGAGAGCTATCATATTTATTTGACACCTTAACTAGAGTTTTTGCTGCTAAGTGTTCCAATTTTGAGGTCATGACATATCTTACACTTAGAATTGCCCATCCTATCATTAGAAACATTGATGTGAATATATGAGAGATATTATTCAATGACTTAGTTAAATTGGGTACTGCTGAGAAAAGAAAAAAAGAGGTGTACTTTCCTAGATTTATTACAATGCTTATCAATCATCAACTTCAAAATCTGGAGTTGTCTGAAGTGTCAAAGGACAATTGTATCACAAGTCCTAGTCCGGGGACTAAATTGTTCTCTGATATATATAATCTAGAACACTGCAATCAAAATGCCATATGAGTTGTCAGGCCATATGGCTCAGGTATTGTCTTCACTTAGATCTATTCCAACCTCCACAACTTCTTCTATTTCTGCATCTATGAATCAGGTCCCTACATAACCTGATTCTACCCATGATGCGCCTCTTATTTCCCTAATACAATCTAAAACCAAAACATTAGTCTCTTAAAAGACTAAAGGTACCAAAAGACCCATTGGAGTTCTTAAACCCACATCTGATGAGGGTGGTAAGGGAGAGGAGAGAGGCCAATGGAGACATAAGTCTAAGAAGTTAAAAGGTGGCGAGGCCATGAGTGAAAACCCTAGCCAAACCACTGCCAAAGCTTCCCAACAAGCTTTGGTAAGTAAAAAGGATAACATCAAACTTATAGAAACTTCCTCCCAGCAGTATTTATCTATTGAAAAGAGCTCTCAACCAAGAGCATGCCAAAGGAAAAGAAAGGCACAAACAGTGGTCAAAGCTCCCTTGGAAACACCATCAGGGGAGCTACAAAGTGATGACCAAAATAATGCCCAAGTGAGGGCTCACACATCTTCTTTTGATGAATCACCTTCACATACAGTGATTCAGCCGCAATCTACATCTGATTCTCAAATTCCTTCCTTCCAACAAACTCAACTTGCTTCAGATGTAATGGTTCAAATCTTTGGACTAGAAACATTAAATCCTTAACTTTCTACTATCATTGAGGAGCCAAGAAGTGATCCAATGACTATAGATCCTTCTGAATCGATGCACTATTCTCCTTCTAGTGATCAAGCCATTGGTGATCAAGATGTGTTGCTAGACTCAGGCAATCCTTGTTCCTTTGAAGGATTGTCAAGTATGTCAGGGGAGGATGGAACCAACTTGAAAATAATTACTTCCCAAAGTTCCAATCATTTGCTTCTGGGACACATTGCACAGAGTCTACCATCACTAGCTACGAGTGTAGCTGTAGATGCTTTGATTGGATTAGCCAGTCAAGCAACAACCCAAGCCCATAGGAGCCCTATTAAGGAAAATACAAGTGAGCGTGAGGTAACAATGAGTGAAAATGAGAGGCTGAGCTCAAACCCTGTGATAGCTCAGGCAAAAGAATTAGTTGAGAGTGAGAAAGCACTTAGAAGTGCAAGTGAGCTGGGGGAGAGTACTGTCTTAGAAGACAAAGAAAAAGAAAGCTATGTGAGGACAAGTGAGACTTATCAAGAAGAAAATAGAGTGGGTGGGGGTTAAGTGTTTCACCAACCACTCTGGTTGAAGCAACTGAAGCTGGGGGAAGCTTTGTTGATGGATCTATGGAGCAAGTCTTGGAAATAGCAAAAGAAATTTAAGTCCAGAACTCCCATGATGAAAGAATTAAACATCAGGGGACAGATCTTAATCAGGGGACTTTGACTTTTTATCAAGGAGTGCAAAATGAGTAATTGGATTTGGATCAGGGGAGCTCTATGGTCGATGTTATCTTCTCTCTTCATGAATATGAATGCAACCAGCCTTATCCAAATGCCAAGCATAATAATCTATTGAAGGAGATGAAGGACTTAGACCCAAAGAAAGCTTTTCCATTCAATCACTACAATAGCTGATGATTCTCTTCTCAAGTTCATCAAGGAATTGAGGGAGCAGATCAAGAGAACTAATGATGTGCAGACTCCAACTGTTCTAACAGCTCATTGTATGGATGCCATCAATACTGATCCGGAATTGAGAAAGCTAAAGCATGACATGATTGGGAAATTGGATGCAGTGGAGACCCATGTTACTGCGATGGT
Source organism: Eryngium alpinum (assembly GCA_032274865.1). Lineage (NCBI taxonomy): Eukaryota > Viridiplantae > Streptophyta > Magnoliopsida > Apiales > Apiaceae > Eryngium > Eryngium alpinum. The sequence continues at coordinate 2,359 of JAUEJK010411595.1, forward strand.
GGATAAGCAGACTAGCAATAACATTCTTAAGGCTGCTAATAAGACTGATGAGGTTTCTAAAACTCTAGATGAAAGGCTAACCAAACTGAAGCATGACAACAAATCTTTATCTGAAAATGTTGCGGCTATATTATCAATTCTTCAGGCTGATAATGATGCTAAAAAGGGGGAGAGGATGATTAGTGTGCCTCATTCCTTAGAAAGAACTGCTTCAGCTCCTCCAATCTTGCCAATTCCTCCATCTACTCATTTTCTAGAAGCTATCTTTAAATATTTTGCTGGCATAACTACTTTGGATGTAAAGAAGGCTTCAAACTCTGGCTCTAGGGAAATTTCAAGAGTCACTTCTCCTGCTCTAAGTGAGAACCAATGCTTGGAAATGGTAGTTAAGATCAAGATCCATTGCCCTTAAAGACTGAAGCTCTAGAGTCAAAGGCACTTGTCTTAACAAGTGATGTACAAGTTTCAAAGCTCAGTGCAGCTGACATTGCTAGTGGGAATTATGACTTGGACAAACTCGCTGAGGCTGATATAAGGGAGATCAAAGAATTCCAAGAGATGTTCAGGATGAGTGCCAATGAGAAAAGGGAATACAGCTTGAAAAAAGCAAGGACTTGATTGCATAATTCATTGCTGAAGAAGGATTGGTGGATGCTCCTAAGACAAAAGGAAGAGGCAAATGAAAGAAAGGTTTAAAGAAGGATAAGGCTGGATATATAGATTCTGATGTGGTGATTGATGCATCTCTAAAGATCCAAGATCAGATCATGAAAGAATGTGAGGATGAAAAGAAAGAAGAAGCTTCAGGGGAGGAAGTGTCAAACCTTCAGCCACATCAAACCTTGGAAGCAAAGTGTTCTACAACTACAAACATAAATTCTATTGGGGAAAGAAGATTTACAAGGAAGTGCCTCCAATATTTGCTTTAAATGTTCTTCCTTATTCTGAACCCAGCTCAAGACCAAAGATGAATCTAGCAAAACAAGTATTCTTAATAATTCATGAGTTTACTTAATATGTAGAGAGGATCTTTATGATTCAAATTATGGTCAATAGAAGAAAGGAAGCTGAGATGCTTGTCAAATTCAAAAACAGAAATGAGCAGCCAAGATCTATATCTTGGGAGTATTTTAAGTGTATGAATGGGTGGCAACTGAACTACATTAAGAAGAAGATTTCTACTGAACTGCATTAAGAAGAAGATTTCTACTTCTCAGTTGGGCCAAGTTTTATATAAAAGAGTTGATCAATTGCAAATGGAGATCAATAACAAAGTTGATACCTTTCATGCTCATGGAAATCCTCTTAAGCTCTTCTACAGAGATGAAGATGGAAAGGAAGAAAATGTGGATTGGAAAGAAATATAGTATTTATCTTCACCTGAATTGGAATATATATTGGATGAAATAAAGGAGCATATGAATGAGTAGTGTTAGCAGTAAGGGTGAAGATAGCCAGAATTCTTATCAAAAGAGAAGGGCCAGCTAAAAAGATCAATCCATCTGAAGCTTATCTCAATACTTGCTATTATCCATCTTTGATTGTTATGTTTCCCAAGTATAATCCAGATCTTAATGGTGTTGATTATCATGAGAATGGTCAAGTTCATAGTGTTTCCTAGCAGCAAATGATTATGTTTCCTAAAAAGATGGATAGAGTCTATCAAGAACTGAAAAATGCTAAAGGAATCAAGAACTGAAAAATGATAAAGGAATCACTTTGAAGACAGTCAAAGCTCAAATTGAAAGGCAACTCAAAAGAAAAGCTGAAGGAAAGAATATGGAAACTTTTGGGATTGAAGTAAGTGGCTTTAATGAGCACCTTAGAGTTGGTTACAATAGCATAGAGGATTACACAAGTGACGTCAAGGATATTGTTTTTGCTGGAATAGTGAATCCTCTCTCAGAATTGTCAAAGCTCATGGAATCTAAGTGATAATACACTTTTTCCATTAATTGTAAGTTCTCTTGTAAATATTTATCTTCTTTTTCAACGTACAGTTCATTTTGTAAATTTTAAATTCTATCTTTTATACTTCTTTTGGTTTTGTCATCATCATCAGCCATCAAACCTGAATTTATGCCTATCACCTTGATAAGACATAAATAGGGGGAGATTGTTAGGAACAATATTTAACTGATGATGATGTATTAGAATAAAGTTGCTCAATACTTGTATAGATTATAAAAGAGAAATTAGATAGAATAAATATTGTTAGATGGAGAAAATCAACTCATCAGGGGAGATACTATCAGGCAACAAATAAAGCCTCAAGGGACAATGCATCAGTGGAGACTTGATCATCAGGGGAGTTTTTAATGCTTCAGGGGATAATGTACCTATGGGGAGTTTTATACATCAGGTTACAGATGAACTTCATGGAAGCCAAGTCTAGCATCAGTGGAGTTTTATCTTCCGGAGACTTGGGAACAATGTCAGCTGTAGCATCTTGATTTATTATGATGAAAAGGGAGCCTCAATTATATTTGTGTATTTGCAGAATTTGGAAGGATGCTGGTGGTCCAGAGTACAGGCGTCATTTTGTGCTTAACCAAGTGAGGAAATAAAGGATATAGAGTGCAGTCTGTCACTATCAAGTGGTCCACACTAGAAGACAAACTAGCTGGGCAATTTGGTAAAATGTACACATATCAGGGAACTTTTATAGCTTCATTTCCTTAGTATAAATAGACATCTTGTACTCAGATTTAAGTGTGAATTTCTTCTGTAATTCTCATTGTTAGAATTCTGAGAAGAGAGAAAGAAGCTTTATAGGGTTTTACAGAGAGTTTGTAGCTATTTCTTTCTGAGAGATAGATTTTAGCTAGGGAAGCAAGTTAGAGTTTAATGAAAGTTAAGCTTTGATAATTTTGGTGTTTTTTTATTTTCTGCATATTTGATTTACTGTTCTTCATCCTCAAATTTAAGTTGTTTGTTTTTATTTGAGAAAAATACAAAAAGTTTTAGAGAATCGTATTCACCCCCTCTCCAATTCTCAAGTTAAAAACATATTGTTTAAAACATGTAGCTATGTGAATTTTTACATAATCACTTTTGCCTCAACAATTTTAGCCAGTAAAATTGGCGCATCTTCAAGGACATTCGTCATCTTTATTCTGTTCACTCAAATAGCTAGTTTGGGATGGTGTATTTCTATCTTATAAGCCAGAGAAAGCACCTCATGAGATGTGTTTTCTAGCTTCAAAAATACGCACCCCCAAACAGCCTCTAAAACTCTTTGTCTAGAAAAGAATTATAATTCTTTTGAATTAAGTAAAGAGTTTTAAAAAAACATTAACTCCTAGTAGGAATAAGGATAAACAGTTATATATAAGAAGAGGTTAAGAGTTAAAAGAAATTAACAATAAGTTTTGTTTAACTCCTTAGACGCCGACAAGAGCAATCCCTAACTTCTACATGAGCACCACAGTCCACAGTTGTGTCCTCACAGTATAGTGGTGATGCTACAAGTTCAGGCTCAGATGATGATATTGGGAGTTTGCATAAGGACTATCTTAACATTTGAAATGATGGCCCAGTATCAGGAAGTAATAAATTATGGCTGAGCATCTCAGAAAGATAATATGGAAGATAAGGTAAAGAATTAACGAAGATGTTATACAATCAGTTCTATGAATTTACATTAAGTATTAAATACCAAGTTTCAAATCTTTTATTTCAAGTCTATTGATTTATGATTAGTTAGTTTTTGTTCAAGTATAAGTTCACTATAGAACTGCAGAATTCCTTATATTTGCTATAATTGGCAGTTGATTTTGTCGTTGTAAGAACTTATTCTTACTTTTTGTACCCGTGTTCTCCATCTTTATTTAATTAAATGTGGTTTCTTTTGTAAATATTGATGGAGCAAAAATTGAAGAAGCCCAATAGCTTAAAATGGAGCCCACGACTATCCCTTGAAAAAGGTACCTCTGGTGACTTAACACAAATTCCTCAAATCTCCATCTCATTTCAACTAACACGTACGAACCTTCACTTATTGTAACTCAGTGTTGTCACACCTTGTGGCGGAACCAGAAATTAAAGAGAGGGGGGAAAATTCTGCATTGACATAGTTACCATATAAATAGATGTATCATAAGACCATTTTACATATCATATGTAGATCATTTTACTACTTTTTGGTTCAACTCGACCTACATGAACTAAAGTACCTTGCAATAAAATGATTCATTGAGGGCAAGATTGGATTATTGTATTAAGCTGGCCTGATTACGATAAACATTGGCAAACTGACCAACCCCAAAGCAGCACCAGAAGTTGTGTATGCTTGTAACTATGGTATTGTGAATCAAAGGTTACGAAGTTTTTACCGTTTCATAAACTCTCTTGGATTCTTGACATGTGTCCACATGTATATAACACGCTTCATTTGTTTTTCCAAACATTTAGTTCGGTCGGACGTCTTCTTGTTCAATCGGTCTTCTGACTTCAATACTTAAGTGTCCCATAGACTTGTCCGTGAAACACTTGGGGGGATTGTAAGAATAGAGGGTTGTAAGCCCAGTTCACCGGTCAGCCAAATGAGCTTAGGTTGGTTGGCCGGCCTAATGAGCTTAGCCTGGTTGGTCGGCCTAAGGAGCTTATGTTGGTTGGTCGGTCTAATGAGCTTAGTCTGGTTGGTCGGCCCCGTTTAGGTTAGTCTGTAGCCCATGTTGGGATACTTGGGCGTTATTGGCCTAGAAGCCCAGTAAGTCGACAACCTAGTTACTAACCCTAATATGACTTTATTCTCAGGTTAATCTCCAACTAGAACAAGGATGCTGGACTTATATATAAGGTGATATCTTTACATTATTTTACACAAACAACATTATTCTATACAGAAACCCTATCTGATTCTCACGCCGGAGGTGAATCGGGGGATTTAGCCCCACCTTCGTCTGTTTTGCAAGTTAACAGGTTCACGGAATTATAAAATGAAGAATTGAACTATGAACCTCAAGTATAGGAGGGGCACAACTTAACCAACCGAGAAAGGCACCTTGTTTATTTAAAACGAATACTATATTTACAAGTTCCCTCCTTATTCAAGGGGGCGCAGATGTCCACGCCGCCCACCCCCTAGATCCGCCACTGGTCACACCCTTATGTTTGATAATAACTTACCCATTCATATTAAAAATATAATACTAAAAATACAACGAAGAAAACGGATTTTTCTCCTCTTTCTCTCGAGATTCAACGATCAGATGGATTGAGGTTTTTTAATTTTCTACCTAATTTTATCTCTCTCGATAGTAAAAAAAAATAACATTAGAGTGGGGGAATAACCGAATGCCCAACACGACATATATTTGGATATCGGATTTAAAAATTTTAAAATTTAATAATAAGGGGATTCTGTTAATATTTTGGATAGGGTTACGTGATTCTTTACTAAGTAGATATATTGAAGAAATTTATCATAAAAAAATGGATATATAGTTAAATTATACATGATTTTGTGAAGAATTTTGGTGATATTTTTTTAATCAAATAATAATATATGGCTCATATTAATTTTTAGATTTATAGCTAAAATATTATAATATACTTTATCTTTTTTTTAATGTTTGAGTGCGTTAAAGTGTCCGATTATCTAACATGGTATAACCGTATAAGTGTCTCATAAAGTATAAATAGAGTTACAACAGTTAAAACTGAAGAGCCAGAATTAAAATTAAAGACCAAAGAGTTGGAGTAATATAGCTCTACACACATAAAATATACACACATACATGCAAATAAGAGGAGGATACAGATATTCTTCATAATGATTAGAACTTGGTTTCACTTATATGGCTTCTGAGTTTATTGTTTGAATTTATAGTGATTTCAAAAGCTCTTTTCCATCCAATATAAATCTATATAGATGATAAATTATATATTTTATTATAACAAGCCTTTTCTTATTTCATATGATTTATATATGATAAACGATGTTTGGCTAATGTTCTCTTTTTTTTTTCTACAGGGTGATCCGTTGAGATTGATAATCAAAATATGAACTTATGTTCTTTTTCTTCTTCTCCTCAATTGATGATTTATAAGCTTTAAAAGAAGAGAAATTGAAGATTTATTAAGTTGCAGAAGCTATGAAAATGTAGTAACAAAATGAAGAAGAAAAGAAGAGAGGGGAGAGAAGAGAGAGAAAGCTTTCTTTCTATTCAAGCTAAGAAATCTGTTACAACAACTTGTATGTATTTATAATCACAAAGAGAATATATACCCTCAATTTTATGCTAACTAACTACACAGAATTCAATGCTTCTATATAGTAGTAACTAACTTTTGCCACCTCAGCTTCACCACCTTTGCATGACACTGTAGCTCCCTTTGTAGTGGTTTGTTTGGCTTCTCTTGATCCTTCATTTGATACATAATCCACTGTATTTAACATCCCCCTCAAGTTAGGAGTATGAAAGAAATTACATAGACCTAACTTGGACAACAAAAAATATAGCTGAGTAGATGATAATGCCATAGTAAGCATGTCTGCAGGTTGCTGTGTTGTTGACAAATACTGAGGAGCAATGCGACCTTGAACTAACTTATGCCTGACCATATGGCAATCAATTTTAATATGTTTCGTACATTTATAAAAAACTGGATTGTTTGCTATGTAAAGAACTGACTGATTATCACAGTAAAAGGAAATAGGAAGCTGCACTTTAATTGTTAGCTCATGCAGAAGAGAGACTAACCAACTTAACTCAAAACATGATTGCCCTATATTCCGCTTCTGTAGAAGATCTTAAAACTGTATGTTGCTTCTTAGATTTCTAAGATATAAGAGAATTACCCAATAATATTGCGTAACCAGTAATTGGTTACCTTGTTTCTTTACATGTAGCCCAGTCTGCATCTCAAAAAGTAATCATAGTAAGATTGCTTTTGGAGGAATATAATATCCTTTAACCATATGTACCTTTGAGATATCTCACTAGTTTTAGGGCTGTAATCATGCGATATTCTCTAGGATTAGACATGAATTTACATTATCTAGGAGTAGACATGACTTGAGCAAGAACATGAACTGAGTGAGCTTGGTCAGGTCTTGTAACGGTTAGGTAGATAAGTCTATCTACCAATCTTCTGTATGGAGATGGATCAAGTAACAAAGGAGTCACTTCATCAGTTTGTAAATTATGATCTTGTTCCATTTACAACCTACAACCTTTTTGTTAGGTAGTAATGGAGTGACAACCCAAGTGTTGTTTGCTTCCAAAGCTGCAATCTCTATATTCATTGCTAAACAACAATTTGGATCCTTCACAACTTACTTATAAAACACATGTTCATAATCTTTGTAATGTTAGCTAAGAAATGCACATAATCAAATCCAAAATGACTATAGGACAGAGCATTAGAGGAAGTTATAGATGGAGGAAGGTCAACTTAGTCTTGTAATTTAATAGTAACATATCTGATCCTTTGAGGTCTAGCTAAGGGAGGGAATGCATGAGGATATAGTGGAGAATAATGATGAAGTTGAGAGTTTAGATCAGACTGTGATGAATGTATAAGATTGTTATGATGTGAAGATGTAGGATTGGCATCAAGATTTGTGTCATATAATACAGATTCTGAAATTTGAAGTGGATCACTATCTATATAACTGGAAGAAAAGGGAAATAACTGAGAAGGAGCAGTTGTTGGAATATTTTGAAAGAGAAATATATTTTCTTGAAACTGAACATCCCTAGAAACCACAATTTATTTAGTTTCTAGGTTAAGAACTTTATACCCATTGTTAGCATAAGGATACCCTAGAAAAACCCCTTTGAAAGCCATTGGACTAAATTTATCTAATGATTTTGGAAGCACAGTTACATAGCAAAGGGAACTAAAGACTCTCAAATGGTTATAATCTGGTATTTTATTGGAAATAATTTCATATGGATATTTTCCTTGAAGAATAGGTGTGGGAGTCATATTGATCAAGTAAGCTGAGGTTAATAAACATTCTCCCCATAAGGTTTTTAGTAAGTGAGCATGTAATCTCAATGCTCTTGCAGAATTTAACAAATGTTGATATTTTTTTTCAACTACACCATTCTGCTGTGGTGTATAAGTATAAAACGTTTGATGAATAATGTCTTTGTTAGCAAGAAAAGGAGACAAATACTTGTTTAAGAATTTGGCCTATTATTAGTTCTTAGAGTTTTAACTTGTTTATAAAACTGTATTTCAACATAAGCAATGAATTCTTGAAATAGAGAGGGCACAAGAGTTTTATCAGACAGCAAAAATACCCATATACATCTTGATTTATCATCTACAATGGTAAGGAAAGAATGACAATTACCATGTGTAGCTACCCTATAGGGTCCCCACAAATTAGCATGTATTAAATCAAATATATCATTAGAAATAGATGTACTAGTAGGAAAAACAAGTATGTGCTGTCTTGATAGATGACAATCATCACAAGGAGTAATATCAATAGGTTTATTACAATTAATAGGAATCAACTTTAACATAGAATCTGGAATATGTACTAATCTATGATGTCAGGTTATATGAGAGGTTTCTGAAACAGAAGACACATGATGAGACTTATATGTGATCTGATAAGTAGACTTAGGAAGATTAACAAGAGAACACATCAAATGCAAGAAATTGGAGATTCTACCAATTTCTAAGTCCCTCTTCAAGGTAGGGTCCTGAAGATAACAAGAAGAAGATGAGAAAACAATGACATAAGGTTTGTGAACCTACAATTTAGAAATAGAAAGTAAATTGTAAGAGAAAGAAGGACGACACAATACCCCTTCAAGTAGTAATCCATTCCTAAGTCTTATGGAACCTACATGAACAACTAAATAAGAGTTTCCATTGGGTGAATGCAACTGAGAATTTCATATGATATGATTTATCAAGTTTTAAAAACAAGGAGTTATGTGATCTGTGGCAGCAGTGTCCACTATCCACAAGTCATTATTAAGATCTCATAATGGATTTACATGGCTAACAAAATGATTAATAGTACATGTGAAGTGAACATTGTTGACAGTTGGAGTATTCCAATTTCCTCTACTAGTGGGATTGTCACTTGAAGAGATCTTTATTAAATTCTGTAGATACTGGATCAATTATTTGCATTGATAATCAGTCAAGCTTACATTATCATCATTGTTAATTGGCTCACTGCTTCCTTTTTGATCTACAGAATCCATATTAGTTGCATTGTTTTGCCCATGAAAAGTAGAATTTCCAGTAGAAAACTTATTCTGGCCTGATCTTGGCTTAGGTTTGGGCTTCCCAAACAACCTATGCCAAGGAGGATATCGATGCAAGCAATAACACTTCTCTTTAACATGTCCATTCATGTGACAGTAATCACAGTACAAAGAAGATTATTCAGCATTGTTCCTCTTAGAGTTTCTTTAAAAATTATTTTGAGTTCCATTTTGAGACTGTTTACTCCCATTTCCAGATCCTCTTACATTCAATACCATACTATCTGAATTCATATGATGAACAACCACATTTCTTTGATTCTCCTCTTGTAACAACATAGCATAGGCCTGATTCAGGGAAGGAAGTGGTTTCATTAACATAATCTGTCCCCTAACACTAGTGAATTACTCATTTATCCCCATTAAAAAATGTGTTCACTGAATTTTTTGATCATGAACATCAAGCTTCTCATTAGTACTACAAGTACCTTTTGCACAGCTACATTTTGAAGGGGCGTAAACACATTCAAGTTCATCATGTAGTGTACGAAATTTGGTAAAATATGCAGAGACAGACATGTTTCCTTTAGATAAATGAGCAATCTCAGATCTAAGATTATACATCTTTGGGACATTACTTTGTGCATACCTAGCCATAAGATCATCCCATATTCCTTTTACAGATTTCATATAAACAATGCTATTATGAATATCAACAGAAACATAATTGAGGATCCATGAAGTTATCATATCATTGCACCTGATCCAATGTACAAGAAGAGGAGAATTTGCAGCTGGTTTTGTGTAGGAGTCATCCACAAAACCTAGCTTCAGTTTTGAGGACAAAGCTATTTCCATGGAGTGACTCAAGATCAAGGTAGTAAGAACAGTGCCAGGATTATCAGAAGGATGTAAGTAATAAGGATGATGAACATCAATCTGATTTGTGACACCTGTTCCAGTTAGGTTTGCATATGTAGCCATAAAGAAACCCTAGAAAAACATGGCAAATATGTAGATCTGAACAAATCGAGATCAAAAACTGAAAGTTGAATATCAATTCTCCAAGAATCGATCAACGAGCTCTGATACCATGAAGATTTATTAAGTTGCAGAAGCTATGAAAATGCAGTAATGAAATGAAGAAGAAAAGAAGAGAGGAGAGAGAATAGAGAAGAGAGAGAAAGCTTTCTTTCTATTCAAGCTAAGAAATCTGTTACAACAACTTGTATGTATTTATAATCACAAAGAGAATATGTACACTCAATTATATGCTAACTAATTACACAGAATCCAATGCTTGTATAAAGCATTTGTAACTAACTTTTGCCACCTCAGCTTCACCACCTTTGCATGCATTGTAGCTCCCTTTGTAGAGGCTTGTTTGGTTTCTCTTGATCCTTCATTTGATACATAATCCACTATATTAATAGAAATTTTAATTTCTTATAAAGATATACAACTCCAGTGCTTCATCTGCTTTATACTATGAATCACTTATGCATCTGTACTATATCAATATATATTAGCTAAATATATATGTAACGTAGAACTAAATAATTAATATTTTAATAATTAAATTTTACTACAATAGTGCTTTACTAGGATTTCTCAAGAATTTTTTCTGTTTCTTTCTAATGATCTATTAATATTTTATAATTATTCATTGATATTTTATACTATATATTTTAAATATATAATAAAATATATTATCTTTTAACTTTTTTTAAAAAATATAAAGATAATTTATTTTATCACCTAACAAAACACCTTACTGAAGTAGGGTGTCAAAAATTAAATAGACATTTTTTTTTGCGAAATTGATAAATGTTTCATTGATAGATAAACTAGATTACAAATATAGAGTATAGATTGTGAGGTTTTCTTTCGTCCACAAAAGCTTATCATCTAACCGAAAGGTATGCTTAATCAATCTATGGGTCGAAACCTAAATTACGATTCCCATAAGAAAGAAATTGCTCCAGAAGTTTAGATAACAAAACTTTTATAACAGAAAAGATAACACCTTTAAAAGTACAATAAATCCTACGGTAAATCATGCTAACAATTTGTCTCGTTTCGATTCATCTTCTCTCCTCAAATACTTTCCGTCCAAGTAAATCTGAAACACAAGCAAACATTAACAAAGCCAAATAAATCGATGTGACTATAAGAGACTACATATATTAATATATTAATAGAAAGAAAAGACAAACTTCTAACCAAAGGAGTTATTTGGTTATACGATTCAATAAGAATTAGTCAGACATAATTAATAATATAAAATCCGAACAAATTAAACAAACTTTGTAAGCCATAATCTATGACTCTTTATACTAGACATTCTAGACAATTTTTGTTACTATATTCCCATAAGCCTTCAAATGGCCTCCAATGTTTCAGGTATAAAATCATGTCTAATATGGAACAAATTCACCGATTCTGTAATCGAAGGCGTCAGATCTGCGTTTATGTGGAGTAAATTAAGATTTATGTCACCCACTTTCATAACCTCCGAAAATTTTAAGTGGAAAAACACCAAGCTTTTTGTCGGTCGATTTTTTTATAGCATTTATATTTTGTTGATTGAGTTTAGTTTTGAAATTCATAGCTAAAATTTGGGGATATATATTTGGAGGTTTTGTGATTATAAGGAGGAAGAAAGACGATTTGAGAGTGTATATATATTTATGTGTGTGGGCTGGGGGCGGGGTGGAAAGGGAGAGAAAGAAGCAACTTTAGAGCACCTCCAATAGCCTCCTCATTTGATGTCTTAAAATTAAATTTTAGAGAATATTTATTTAGGAGCTCATGCTTCCCTCTATAAATGGAGAGGCTTTCTCCCATCTCCTTTCTATATTTTCTTCTTTTTTTATATTTTTTATTATCTAATCTCTCTCTCTTTTATAATATATACAATAATTTTAATAGTAAATAATAAATAAAGAGTTAGAATAAGGAGCATTATTGAAGTTATATATATATATATATATATATATATATATATATATATATATATATCAGAAATA
>JAUEJK010411701.1:0-14571 GCA_032274865.1 Eryngium alpinum
CCCCCCACAATGCATGGAGCAGAACAATCTCAACACCCAGCTCCGGTAGGGTTTCGGCTCAAACACACAGCTGAATAATAAACCAAAACCAATATAAATTCCGAAACCCTAATCCAAGAATCTATGCGAAAAAGTAAGTAATACAGAGGTTTAAAAATTACTGATGAAATATGAAGACTGTGAAAACGGGTAAGTAAGCCTTCAATAGTTGCGAATCCTAAGCGCGCTCGACTGAACAGTGCCTCCAAGAAATCCACACGAACGTGTAGCGAATTAACCTTTGATTGCTATGATAAGTGTGGTACTAGCCACAAATCTGGAGAGAATTGCTAGGGTTTTTGCTCTTTGTTATTTTGTAAAAGGCGTAAAAAGAAAAGGGCTAAAACGTCACATATATATAGCCTTAAGAGAAAACCCCTAGTCACTAGAAAATATGGATAATTATACCAGATTTATTTAAACTGATAATAAGTCTGTTAAAACTGAATTCCCATATCCTCTAGGGATAAACATAGTTTGTTTCACATATATATATATATATCTAAACACATGTGAATTGACTAAATCTAATTAGTCAATATACACATTAATATTAATTCAAAATTAATATGTATATACATATCTCTAATTCATATAATAATTAAGTCACGCTTAATTAATATATGTCCAGATTATTAATTTAATTTAAATTCATAATTTAAATTAAAAGCTTCTCTTAAACATGTTTTAAGTGTGTGAACCTTTAGGTTATTACTAAGTGGTAATAACTATAATTTATTGACTATAGGGCATAAAACTAACAGCTCATTCGCCCATGGTTAGCCAACTTAATTTTTTCTAGGGTTATACGTGTGTGGTATGTTGTGAATTTAGCTAAAAATTATAATGTGAAAAGTCGCAGGTGAATATTCCTAAAGGCACTTCCAAAGCATTGATGTGGAACTTTCAACCCCAGCCACCTTCAAACCAGTTCTATGGTGGCAATTACTCTACATCGGAGGCAGTGGCGGAGCCAGGATTTTGTTATAGGGGGGCCAATTTTTGTAAAAAAATTGTGGCGAATTTTCATAAAAATTGAACATAAGAAATTAACTATATGTATTGATGTTTGCTCCTTAGAAGTTCAAAAAGCTAGAAATATTGATGATAAAATAACATAAAATATGTATAATTATAAAATAAAAGAACATATAATATATATATTTTAAAAGTTGGCAGGGGCCGAAGCTCATATTTCATAGAATTCCTAAATTTTCCACTAAATTTTCAATGATTCTAACAAGTTAGGGGGGGCCATGGCCCCTTCCCGCCCCCCCCTTAGTTCCGCCCCTGACCGGAGGAAGAGATGGTAGTTTTTCTCAACCCATTTTACCTAAATTTTTAATAATTCCTACTTATTTTACTTAAATGTTTATCCATTCACCTGTGTAAATTAATTTTACAATTTCTTGAGTAATTAAACTAGTACATATCTTATACTTGAGAAATAAGTTTTATATTAACACGTGGATAGTGGACATTTGAAAGTAAATAAATTATTGGACATTTGAAAGTAAAGAAATTATTTTCTGATTCTTAATAGTAACTTTTGCCTGTAACATTTTCCTACTCATTGTATTTATTCGATTTTGATTAGAAAGCATGAATTACATGCTCTCTTTTTTGGAGTACATAAACTTGCAAGATCTAGAATAGTAATAATTAAAATGGACATTTTATTTTTTTCTAATAATTATTAAAGTTGCCGATGAGGTAACGAATGTTTTATGAAACTATGATGAATGGTATTGTTATACTGACCAGACGGTGGGCATAAAGAGATCGTATCAATTTACTATGGAAGATACTCGTGGCTCTTGTGTTTCTTTTATTCCGGGAAGACCTGATCAAACTGCACATCACAATGATGAATTCCCGATACTCTCAGATCCAAAAAAGAAAAAAAGTTATGAATGAATTTGAAGGTTCTAACCGAGATTTTCTCACTCTGGCACCTCCAAAGATAGAGCTCCCGCAATCATAACTAAGCCCCCATCATCAAGAAGTGACATGTTGGGTGCTATTGGGCCTCTTTCAACCCAAAAGCTAGCTTAAACTTGAAGAAATTACAGACATACAGTTTGTGCATTGATTAGTTAAACAATATATGTTACCAGAATAAAGGGCTGAATTGGGTGGTTGCAAAAACATCGGTGTTTGTAGACAGGCTGCATTTTTCATTTCTTCTTGTATTCTGATTTTCTCTAGTTGTGCAACTCTAAGTCCTGTTTATGGGACTTTCTTCTGCTTCGACTTTCCTGCACCACCACCACCTGTAGCTCCACTGCCGCTACCACCGCCACTACCACCGCCACCGCCACTACCACCAGTGCTGCAACTATTACTGTGTCTTTGTGTTTGATCTTCTTGAGCTATGTTTATGTTTATAATAACCCATATATATATAATTACATGTATATATATACATAATATAGATAATCTATTAACCACAAAATATGCATGAGATACCCAAAATATTAAAAAAATCATAATCTATAGATTTTGAGGAAATCTTTTTAGATGGAAATTATTAATGACAAAAATAAAAGAAAAGATATAAATTTATATCTACATATTACATTCACAAAATCTGGTTGAGAATAGAAATCACTATGGAAACCAAAAGTAAAAAGAGCTTTAAAATTCTACTAAGATTTGCATATATTTATATATAAATACAAGATTACAATGTGTATCTTGGATATTGAGATTTTCTTCCATAACAGGAAGATTTATTTGAGATGTACTACCAACAAATAAATCTCACTAAATTGACAATAAATTATTTTACAAAATTAAAAAGTAAAATAATAAACTTATTTTGGGAAACTAAAAAGTAAAACAAGATACAAATATAAAGCAAGCCATATATATACACGTATTTGCTTCACTAATCTGTAGTCCAAATTTTGGTCCACTCATGACATCAGGCCTCGTGAGTTTTGAAACGAAATAGGCGAGGCTTATGGTTTTATTTTTCGGCCCAAAGTTGCTACATTATTTAACTTAGAGTAATGCTAGGGAATCCAAAATGGTTCCCAAATTGATTCCCAAATATCACGTGGCAAACAGTGATTGATAAAATTGTAGAATGGGCCTACAAGGCTAACAGGAGAGTCCATTATTTATTTATTACTTTACCAATTAATAGCTGACACGTGGAATTTGGTAAGTGATTTGGGATCTGTTTTGGGAGCTGTAGCATTTTCCTTTAACTTATTTTCCTTTGGGTCTCTGTTTGTTTAGAGTTGAATTTTGTGTAGTTTTGTTTTCGGCACTCAAATCTGTGAGTCTGGTTGTAAGGACTCGAGTAATTAAGTAATCTGCCACAAAATCATGCACCTCCGATTGTAGTTCTAATTACAAATTTTTGTTTAATAAAAATAGAACTTATATACATAACCTTTCATCTCCTACTATTAATATACGAATTTTAATCATAAATATTATATGTTCTTGTTAATTAATATTACTATTTAATATCTGCTATTTAGTTATAGTTATAAATAAATTTTCATTGTTTTATATTAATGTTATTTTATTGCTTCATCTAATATACTTTTAATCGTAAAATAATACTATTTATACCATTTTATTTATAAATTATATGTAGAGAAGGTCAAGGCAACAAAGGAAAAGAACAGAGCTCCGCAAGAAGAAGAAGAAGCTATGAGGAACAAAAAGAGAAAGGAAAAGGAAGCTTGCATACCTTCTTTATCTGTTTGCAAGATGATCAATCACCTCGTCCTCCTCCTTCTGGTCATACACCTGTTGGGAGAAATTCAAAGGATTATAACAAGTATTCTGGTAGAAAACCTCCTCCCTCAGGTTACACAAGAAGGAAGGTAATTACAAAAAAAAGAATGACTCGGATATGTCAAAGCAAGATAGTTCTTCATCTGAAGAAGAAAGGAGTAAGGAGCCAGTAAAGATTGATCCTATTAGACCTCAAAACAGTGAGGGCAGAGATAAAGTTGATTAGATTTCCAAATAAACTTGATGATGTGTTTATGGATGTTAATGAAGACGAGAGCAGAAGAGTCAGATACACACTTCACAATAATAAAAAGCTATACTTCTCTACTGAACAAATGCTAAAAAAGCCAGATTATAAGCTGAAAGTTGTGATTAGAAAGCTAAGAGAAACCTCATCAGTTCAAATATGAGTGAGAGACACAAGCTTGAGCATGAGTTAAATAGAAGACATTTCAGTCCTGAACCAAAGAATTTTGTTGCTACTCACTATTTCCAACCTTGGATATTGGAATTTATGACAAACACAAAGGTTATTAAACATTGTGTGATGGACACAGAAATAAATAACTTGAGCTTGAATGATGCGAACTTTATAATGGAGCAGATTAGAGGGGAAGAAGAAATTGATTTGAAAGCCAAGGATTTGCTACTGGAAAGGAAGAAAGAAATTATTGACAATGCAATTAATGCTTTCAAAGAAAATCATGATAACAGACCAATTGAACACATGAGATATGATGCTGAATAGCTGAGAAATATGCATGATCAAGTTGACAGAGAAAATTCTCAATCTAGAAGAAGATAAGTGTTTACAAGCAGATTTTTTTTGTAAATTTCTGTATCATTTTTATTTTTGTTTTTGTAAAATTTTGAGACTTGTTAGGAATAAGTCATGTAATAATAATTTGATGATGTGTAGATTAGAAAACTGCTGGTAGAGTACTTAGTTCATTTATTTCAGTCAACTTGTAAATTACAATTGTTCATGTAAAATGTATAATTAAGAGTTACAATGTAATATGTGCACAATGTCTAGCCATGATAACACTGAGCAGAGGGGAATCAGGTGCACATATGCAGGGAGGATAATGTTAGAATAGACAAATCACAAAGGAGCTGGTGGAAATGTAAACTGCTGGTAACCAGTAGATTGAAGATAGTAGATCTGAAGCAACTAGTAGATTGTCCCAAGAGAAACAGTTCTGAACAGGAGCAGCTGTGCCAGAAAGAGCAGTTTAGCTGACTAGCAGAACTCCATGTTAGTAGTAGATTAACTGAGTAGCAGATTTTTTAGGAAGCAGTTTTCAGACTAGTAGATTTCCATCCCAGTAGATTTGAAGATGGACAAAGGAGCTGGTTGACTAGGGTTTGACTTCGAGGAAAACTGTATATGGTGATTTGTTTGAAGAAGGAAGCTGAAGATTTTATCCATCTATATTTTATTGATATCCTAAAATATAGTTTACATGTTTATCCTATTTATGGATAGGTCTTTAGAAAAAGAAGCAAGTTGTATTAGATTAGGAATGTTTTCCTTATCTAAGATTTCACTGATGTATATATATGGTTACAACTTGTAACTAGAAGATGTACGATTACAATGGAGAGAGATTCAGAAGCAATTATAATACAGGTATCTTGAAGCTGGTTTTATTCTGAAACCAGTCTTTGAAGTAATAAGAATTTTACTTTGAAGATTTTGCTTTGCTTTGTGTTCTATTTATATTACTCAGATTTGATAACAATGTACCTTTAATACAAAGTAGCAGTTTCATAGGTTTAATTAAATATTAATTATTAAAGTTATAATAGTTAATTAAATTCAAGAAGAATATGTGAATTGTATTCAACCCCCCTTCTACAATTCATCTTAATTCGGGACAAACACTCATCAAGGCCTTGATCGACGAATTATGTTTGCCAAAGCAAAGTACCCCATTTACCTTGTTGAGGTGTGATACAATAATAGTGATATCTAATCTGTTAATATTGAGTCTGACTTAACTAGGCTATCACAATAGGATTGTGAGCTTAGAGGCATATAGTTTGTAAGAGTTCATTAGATGAACTTGAATAATGGTTATTCAACAAACCATCCAAGAGTTATATTTGATATAATTGATAAGGTGTTGTCTACCTAATAATTGTGTTTTAATAGAATAGCCAAAACTGACTTAAGGCGCGATGAAATATGGATCTTGGCATACTTGGAAAATTCGTATATTTTCCTAATTAATGGTGAGGGCTATTAATTTGAATAAAATAATGGGAGATATATTATGAATATATTATTATCAAAACATAATTCGTAACTTAATGTTTTTCGCACTCTTATATTGTAGACATCAATGGCAAACAACAGTAACACGCTTTCACTGAGATCAGCCCTTGAGAAGGACAAGCTCAATGGAATCAATTTCCTTGACTGGCACAGGAACTTGAGGATTGTCCTCAGGCAGGAGCATAAGCTCTATGATCTTGATCGCCCTGTTCCGCCTGCTCCCACACAGAATGCCCCTCGTGCTGAAAGGACACTCATAACAAGCAAAAAGATGATGTTTTGGATGTGAGTTATCTTATGCTGGCAACCATGAACTCAGAGCTTCAGAAGCAACACGAGTTGATGAATGCTTATGAAATGATCGAACATCTTAAGAAGTTCTTTGAGGGACATGCTAGGCAGGAGTGATATGATACAAGCAAAGCATTGTATCATTGCAAACAGGGTGAACGTGATCCAGTTGGTATACATGTGCTAAAAGATAATTGGGTATATTGAATACCTTGAGAGGTTGGGTTTTCCAATTGCTCCCGAAGCACAGACTGATCTCGTACTGCAATCTCTCAATAACAACTACTCTCAATCTATCATGATTATCTCATAAGTGAAATTACGAAACCTCTTACTGAGTTGCTAATCATGTTGCGAACTGTTGAAAACAACATGAAAAAGCATGGACTTGCTCACATGCTGATGGTGCAGAAAGGGAATGCTAAAGGTAAGAGAAAAGGTAAACATATAATGGGATCCAAATCTGGTGCCCAAGCCAAGCCCGAGTTTAAACGGGCTCTTAAGCCTAAAGGCGGTGTGGCTAAGAAGGGTAATTGACACTTTTATGGAAAACCTGGACACTGGAAAAGGAACTGTGCTGCTTACCTGGAAGATCTGAAGAAGAAGGCTGGTAAGGCTTCTACCATCAGGTATATATGTTATAGAAGTCAATTTATCTACTTCTTCATCAAGGGTATTTGATATTGGTTGTGGTTCCAATATTTGCACAAACGTGCAAGGACTGTAAATGAGTAGAACCTTGGCTAAAGTGGAGGTAGACCTACGAGTTGGAAACAGAGCAAAAGTTGTTGCATTGGCCGTAGGAACTTATCATTTATCTTTGCCCACTCGGCTTGTTTTAGAACTTGAGGATTGTTATTTTATGTCTGTTATTGACAAAAATATTATTTCTGTTTCATGTTTGGACAAGAAGGGTTTTTCCTTCATCATTCAGAATAATAGTTGTTGCTTTTATTTGAATAATATTTGCTATGGTATTGCACAATTATTTAATGGTCTATATGTTCTTGACTTACAAGTACCTATCTATAACATAAATACTAAGTGAATTAGAACAAATGATTGTAATCCAACATACCTATGGCATTATCGTTTGTGCCATATAAGTGAGAAACACATATCCAAACTACATAAAGATGTATTTTTGGATTCTTTTGATTTTAAATCATTTGAAGAATATGATTCTTGTTTATTGGGAAAAATGACTAAAGCCACATTCACTGGACACAATGAGCGGGCTGGTGAGGATTTAGCCCTTATGCTTACTAATGTATGTGGACCAATGAGTTCACTAGCAAGATGTGGGTTTTATTACTTCATTACATTTACTGATGATTTCAGTGGATATGTGTATCTTATGAAACACAAATCCGAATCTCTTGAAAAGTTCAAAGAATTTAAGAATGAAGTTCAAAACCAACTTGGCAAAACTATTAAAACTCTTCAATCCGATTGAGGAGGTGAATATTTAAGCCAAGACTTCAATGACCTTCTAAAGGAGTGTGGTATTGTATCACAACTCACTCTCCTTGAACACCACAATGGAACGGTATATCTGAGAGGAGGAATCAAACCCTGTTAGACATTGTACATGTTAGACATGGTACAATCAATGATGAGTCATGCAGATCTTCCAATAATCTTTTGGGGTCATGCCCTTAGAAACAGTTGCATTTACACTTAACCGAGTTCCTACAAAGACAGTTCAAAAGACACCATATGAGATATGGACCGAGAAAAGTCCAAGTATGTCGTTTCTAAAGATTTGGGGATTTCAGGCTAAGGAACCCAGATCTCATCAGAAATCCAAGCATATATTTAGGCGTTTTCATCTCATCTGTGAGATTGTTGACCAAGGAGATATGCATATATGCACAATGCCAATAAATGACAATATTGCAGATCCACTGACCAAGGCTTTATCGCAGCAAAAGTATGATGATCACACTAGATCAATAGGTATTAGATACATGAATAATTGGCTCTAGTGGGACATTTTAGTGTATTCCATAACAAAATAATTTTATATGCTTTGGATATTATGTTTTGATCAATAAAATATTTATTATGTTTTATTTACTGCGTCTATAAATGTAACATAATAAAGTCCTTAGAATAATTTATATATTACATGGTTTCAAGTATGAGACTTGAAACATGAGATCATATAATTGTTTATACATTATCCTTTAAGATCCCTAGTCGAGTGTTATTGTTAATGGGACAATATAATGCATTAAGGCTACTATGTAGATTGATAGATGATCAAATCTCATTAGTAACAAATGCAGATGATACAAAGTCAGTACATAGGTACTTGTTGGAGAACAATGTACTGGACTGACCCATTGTGAGAATTCTTCATAGAACATTTTCATAGTGTCATAAGAATTCTCACTGTGACAATGGTGTAATGATCTTCTGACCTAAAATCATTATATTCCTACATGAGGATTAATATATTTTGACTTCACTAAAAGTCACCTTTAATCGGGTGGACGATAAAAGTGATGATTGGATACATTAAAAATCATGTGAGAAATATGAATAATCTAGATGGAATTTAACCCTCCTATTTATTAGGGGTGATATCGATAGGCCACTGATCGAGTAGGACTGTGAAATGCATGGTCATGCTCAAGTGATTTGTTTTATATAGTCTGCTCATCGATCAAGAAACAACAGATTAAATTACAAAGAGGATGACACATACCATGCCTCGAGTTTAATCAAAGATATCAAGGTTAAAAGGATTAAATTACAGTGAGATATTTGTCATGGCAAGGTTGCGTCGAATCACCGACATTATTATTACTTCAGTAGCAGTTATGTATTACTAGATACCGCTCACTATATATAATTATGTTTAACATGATTGACTCTAGTACAAGTGGGAGATTGTTGGATTTATGTCCTAGAGGCAGACATTTAAATATAATTATTGCCACGTAGTAGTAACATGTAGGGTCACACATATTGAACGATTTAAGTGAAGCATTTAATTAAACATTAATGAATTAAACTAGTGTAATTAATGAGTGTAATTCATTATTTAGATTAAAAGAATTTATTTTGTATATGTTGTTTTAAATAATATATTTAAATCAACGAAGAGATATATGTATAAATCAAGTGTAGACTTGATAAACATATATACAATAGATTTATCTTGTTAGTTAGGATATTTAAATCGATTAATTATCCCTTAATTAGTTAACGATAATTAACTTCGATTTATCTTCTACTAACAAACTAGGTTTTCTGGACCTATATATATATATATATATATATATATATATATATATATATGATATACGTACTCTATTAAAGAGTTACACATTATGCCACAGTAAATAGAAAACCTAAATCAAAATAGAATAAATCCATCCGTGGCTAGTACCACAATTCTCTTAGAGCGAATCAATTGTTGATTTGCTATCGTTCGTGTGGATTCCTATAGAGTCGCCATCCCTTCCAGACGACGAGGAGAGGATTCGCAACTTTCAACCATTAAAGACCTACAAAGCTATTTCGGCACCCTCCATATATCAAAGGTATAATCTTGAACCATCTGTTTTAATTTAGTCTCGCATGGATCCTAGGTTAGAGTTTCGGATTTTGGTTTTGAAAGTTTTTATTTCCGCTGTGTGTTGATCCCGAAACTCTACAAAATTAAGCGTTTCCATGTATATACCATGCAATGGCAGCCTCTTCCAACATGTCTGTACCCTTGCGATGCTAACACTTCCAATGAAAGTATGTTCTTTAATGCATATGGTACATATCCCACATTAAGATCCTTCTTGATAGTACCATTATGGAGTTTTAGATGAACTGTTCTAACACCTTTAACTTTCACCCTTTCTTCGTTCCCCATAATTATATTACCAAAATCCTCATATGTGTATAAAGTATCAAACATACCTCGATCCTTACATATATGTATGCAAGCAGTAAAATCCAACACCCACTCTGATTTATTCTTCACCGAACCAGGAACGGTATCTCTATTAGCCATAATAAGGTCTCTATCTTTGATCACATGTGAGAAGTCTTCTTCATTAACCTTGTTCTTTCCCTTCAACTGCTTCAAACTCTCCAAATCATCTTTGAAACTTGGACATAACCTTTTTATGCGACCCATTTATCCACAGTAGAAGCACTCAATAATGCTCATGTCCTTCTTACTCGGCAAAGATTTGGATCTACTTCGTAATCACCATGGTTTTGACTCCTCCCTTTTTATAACCCTCTATGGCTAGTATGTTCTCATCACTTTCATAAACAACATCATTTGACATCCTCTCATTATCTCTAATCGCTTTTAACATATCATTAAGCATTAAAGTTGTCCTTCTAGATAACAACGTTTGTTTAAAATATTTGAACGATTATGGAAACGATGACAACAATAATAATATTTTTTTCCTCATCTTTCATTGACTCCTCAACATTAGCCAATTGACATTCTAGCCGATTAAAATTATTAATGTGATATATGAGATCACCATCATCATCCAATGTTAATGAGTATAACTCCATCTTCAAGTTAAGTCGGTTGGTCAACGACTTCGACGCATAGATTTCTGACGACTTGTCCCATAATTCTTTAAGTGTTTTCTCATTTGAAACACTATACCCTAACTCGGGTGCAAATGAAAGCCTGATTGTACTCGCTGCTCTCTTCTGGATGATCTTCCAATTTGCTTCCTCCATCTTATCTAGCTTTTTCTCTTCCAAGGCTGCCACGATGTTGTTGAATCAACACATCTTTGAAAATTACTTGTCACGTAGTATATTTTACAAAGCCTAACCTAAACTCGCTTAATTGGAAGCATAAAACTCAAAAAAGTCAGGTTGAAGCCCGTTTTCTTTGAAAAAGTGGATCTAATTGAAATTGACTAAAAACATTTATCTCATTTTCCCATATTCATATTCATAATTGATTATGTTAAAAACAATATGCCTGACTTGAGAATTGGAGAGGGGGTGAATACAATTCTCTGGATTTTTACAACTTTTTCTCAACAACAAAAGAAAACCTGAATATGAAGAACAGTAAGAACTCAAATCAAAAACAAAATCAACACCAGAAATATCAAAGTTTAATTCTCATTAAAACCTTGAAAAACTGTTTCTAGAATAAGCAAGCTTGCTTCTCTAGCTACAATCTTTTTCTCTTAAGAAAAAACTACAATCTCTGTAAAACTACAAAGCTTCTCTCTCTTTCTTCTCACAACTTCTCTCTCTAAAATTACGTAAGAAATTCACCACCTATTTCTAGGTACAATGATGTCTACTTATACTGTGGAAATAAAGCTACAAAAAGTCCCCTGATATGTTGCACAGTTTACCCAATTGTCCTCAAAATTTGTCTTTTTGTGAGGACCACATGATGGTGACAGACTGCACTCCATATCCTCTATTTCCTTAAAAAGATAATCATGAAATGACACCTATCTTTTGGACCACCAGCATCCTTCCAAATTCTACAAATACACCAACATAATTGAGGCTACCCTTTTTCATCAAAACGATCTTGATGCTACAGCTGGCAGAGGCTTTAAGTTGCCTGAAGATAAAACTCCGCTGATGCTTAACTTGATCCCCCGATCCATACTTGTTGCCTGATGCATAAACTCCCCTAAGGTAACTTTGTCCCCTGAAGCTTTATTGTTGCCTGATGACCAAAATAACTCCCCTGATGACCAGTTCTCCGCAAATGCTTTAAACTGTCCCCTGAGGCTTTATTGTTGCCTAATGGTATCTCCCCTGATAAGTTGATTGTCTCCATCCAACAAAATTTATTCTATCTATATGCTCTTTTCATAAACTATACAAGTATTGAGCATTTCAAATTATATCATCATCATCAGTCTATTATTTATTCCTAACAGATTAATATTTTAGGAAAAAGTAACTAATATTTAATATGTTTATTCTTTATGTTTAATTAAGCATAGCGGTGAAAATACAGAGATATAAAGAAATTAGATAGCGTGAAAAGAGCTACTGCATTGAAAAGGCAAACACCACATCATAGAGAAGGTAATATTAGAATATTATTTGGAGAAGAATTTAAATCGTCTACTACATATTAGTAATTTGTATAACTTTTTATATTTATCTGTATATTAATATATATAAAAATATATAATATACACTATATTCAGTAAATTTATATATAGTGTGTTTATTCGCTAAAGCTTGCGCTTCACACTTTACCCTTTAGCCTATTATGCTTAGCTGTGTTTATTCGCTAAAGCTTGCGCTTCACACTTTACCCTTTAGCTATATTAGGCCTATTATGCTTAGCTACACTTTTCTCCTTTAGTAACATTGATATGACAATGTTCAATTTCAAGGCTTTCTTAATTAGTCCAAGCAATTACTAAGTGGGAAAAATGGCAAATTCATCACTAAACTAATAGCTAATATTCAATTGCATCACTGAACTCAAAAAAATTTCACCCGACTAACTTTACCTAATAAAATTTTTAATTGCATTTCTGCCGTTAAATTTTTTGAAAAACAGACGGAAGTATGAAGTGGCATCTGAGTTGGCGAAAAGAAGCTGACTAAGCAAGACATTGGGATGGGTGGGTTTTAATCCAAACCGAACCAACCTGACCCGATCCATCCAAAAAACATATTTATGATGGGTGGGTACTAATTCGGGTTATTTCGACCCGAAAAATTGAATTGGGGCTTCCTGTTTATTGTCTTCATCATGAGCCCTAACCTCTATTTAGAGAAGTTCTTCGAGTTCAAATACCACAATTCAAACAGAAACACAAGTATCATGACTGCCCTATTCTATGAATTATACTGCCCTATTCTATGAATTCTATCCGGAGCCTGTCGCTCAACTGATGGATTCCACCATGGGTCATCTATGTGAGATTAAGGGCAACACCTCCCGCTTGCAAGCTCATGAGAAATATTTTACAAACTGGAACTTCAGTAAATCTTGTGATTGCAGCATCCCTTGCAGTCATGGACATAGATCCATCCAACTGAACACAATTAACTCCAGACTGCATTACATTTTAATACGTGTAATTGGGTACTCCAGACTGAACCAATTGATTGGGTAATTGGGTAATATCAGGTCGGGTTATTATTGGATCCATATTCATATCCGAATCCACTTTCTTTTCATACGTGTATGTCTATTTGTCAGTATTTGTCAGTATATGTGTGCTCCGTTAATGATTTCTGTTAAATTATAATGTCAGTTAACGGTGTTGAAAATATTTTTAAGTATAATTATTAGATTGGTAGTTATATTAGCTAAAGTTAGTCGGGTGAAATTGTTTTGAATTCAGTAATGCAACTGAATATTAGCTATTAGTTTAGTGATGAATTTGCCATTTTTCCCATTACTAAGTCCAGCAGAAAGAAAGTTTTTGCATAGTACAAACGAGAACTAATAAAATTTTGTTCTCCGACAGATTCATATAAGCCAACATACTAGAGCATGAGATCGTCAGTACTGAGATTCAGTTTTTGGCACTTGCTTAGTCCAAAAGGGAGAGAAGATCCAAATCGGATGGTGGGTTGAGATGAGTGGGAAGTATAGTTGTTATGGCGCCAAGTCGAACCAAGTCGCCAGTGTACTGTCAGGACGACATGTCGATAAGTCATCTGATTACATACACTTGTTAAATTTAACCTAAAATGTCACATGTTAGTTCCAGATTAATATTATAAAAGAACTAATAATATAAGTTCAACATAAACAAATATCTAAAAATAGATTGAGATATCACAATTAAAATAGTAAAGTAACAAATATTATTGATAATAATAGCATAGAAAATGAAGGATAAATCATATATATATATATATATAGTTCATAATATTAATATATTTATTTTGGTTCGGATCAAATCATTTGCGGATTATGACTTGAACTGTGGATTGGATAAGTCGAGTCGATGGACGTCTAGTTGTGAAATACCGACAGGACGACAAGTCGACGACATGTAATTACAATGGTGGGAAGCAGATAAAGAGTCCAAGAGATGGTTGGGGAATGAAGCAGATGCTACAGCTGAAAATGTATAAGGAGAACAGAGGTCTGTTAATGTTATTTACATTGATATACTATCTGACACAGTTTGAAAGCATGTATACGTAACCAGACATACATATTAATCACCCTATCAGGATACCTGCATCCAAATATATATGTATTAGGA
>JAUEJK010411805.1:0-14569 GCA_032274865.1 Eryngium alpinum
TCGGCCCGGAAAGAAAAGCATCCAGTTCTTTTATTAACTTGGCCAACATTATTATTCCAAATATCTTTTGTAGCTACCTATCTTTGGTTTTCTTTTTCCTTTTTCATATTTTATGTGATTGAGAAAGAAAAAAGTAAAATATTTATTTTAAAATACTAGGAAATCACGTCTTATTAATAAATATTTAAAATGGAATTTAAATTTAATTTTTAATTATTTAATATTTAATTTATATATTTTTAAAGTTTAATAAATTATATAAAAAATGATATTAAAATTTTAAATTCCTACTCTCGTATAGTAGTCAATTTATATAATTAAATAAATAAATTTTAGAATTTAAAAATTTCTAATTTATTATTCCCTCATAATTAATTTATATATTTAAAATAAATAAATAATATATATATATAAAGTTTAAAATTTTTAATTTTACAATTTCTTTCATTATAGTCAATTTATATATATTTAAGTTAATTAAATAACGGTTCTACATTGTTAAAAAAAAACTTAAAATTAAAGTTTCAAACTTGTTAATAAAATTCTAATAGTATTAAATATATATGAATTATAGTTTCAATTGTTAAACTAAACAAGGCTTCTAAAATCCTAATAATATTAGATCTATACCATATACAATTATAATCTCTAAATTATTATATAACTCATAATACTATAGTTATATATAATATATTAATTTAAATATTATTAATATATAATTTATTAATTTAAATATATTAAAATTAATAAATTACGTAAACGAATTATTTGCAAAAAATAAAAAGAATTTCACACTATTCTTCCTTTCAATGAAAGAATTTTTGGACCTATTAATAGTGGAATATGTGCTTGTGAAAAGTTATCGAGTAATCGGAGATGAAAAAGATCATTTATTTTGCCTCTATAGGTATATATATGCAATTAAAATTTCTAAAATCAAAAAAAAAAAAAAAAGGGAAAGGAATGTAACAGCTATAGCAGAGAGAGTACGAAGTAGCAGTATACTTTTTCCTCCAAGTGTCAGTGCCCTCAAATGGCCGTGATATGATATTGGAGGTGCTTGGCGGAATATATAAATAGTTTATAATTAAAAAAATGATTTATTTCATTATTTTAATTAATTATTCAACCTTAAACCAAACTACCCAAATTCTATACTTCTATTAGGACTGAGCATTTAAACTACTTAAATTGTTTAAACTGTCTAATCCGTCCAAATCAATTCGAAATGAGTGATCTGACAAGTGGTTTGATCGATTTCGGTTTACACCCTCCTTAAAACCACCATTAGTGATTTGGTCGTGGATTGACATAAATTTCAGACCAAATTGACCAATCCAGACCACTACTACTTAATATTTCATAAATAATATATAATTATATTTATATCTTAATAGTTTATATTTATATATCTCCTATAAATATAATTATTAGAACATAATATATATAAATTAAAAAATAAATGACACTTTATATAAATGATATGTAATAAAATAACTAATTAATATAATTTAATAGATTCATAATGTATAATATTAATATAGGTATAAAAAATGTAATATTTTACGGCTATTGATGTATTATTTTTTTTATTTTTACGAAAGGCTATTGATGTATTAAATGATAGCGAACTAGTATTTTTTGAAATTATATTAAATTTTTTTTGTTAAATATTTTCATTAGATTTTTAGTATCCAAACAAAATTTCATCTTAAACCACAAAAGTGACCAATCCAAATTACTTTTAAGTATTTTATTTGATATTTTAGAAGTGATGGATTTTGTGGTCTGAACACATTTCAAACTACTTATAGTTATTTGATTTTAGTTTACCTAACCGTGCATGCTCCACCCTACTTGTACTGGGATTCACTTCATTTCAATCGGTTACTATAAAAGAAAAAATACTTATCTTTCTGTTCTAATATAGAAAACACTTAAATATTATAATTCAAATTAAATTTGCATTATATGAATTAAAAAATAATCATTTATACATTTATATTAAAAAATGCATAACTGTATAAATTTTAAAATCTGGAAATAAAATTTCCAGCTCAGCACCAAACTGTATAAATAAAGTTAAGTTTGCCAGGCTGGACAAGTAGCCGGCAGATTACCGTGTCAGAAATCAAAATATACAGTAATTAGGTAGCTTCCAAACCTTTACTACTAATTTTAAAATCTGAGCTAGGACCGTCCATCCACCCGAATCTCGCTCCAAATTCATCAATCTCTATACATAGTAATCACGATTCCCAAAGCACCGTGGCGCTTTTATCCTAAAACTTATTTTACTCCTCCTCTTCCTCAATTCCCAAAGCCCTAACTTTTTCTCCATTCCATTCCATGGCCGACGATTTCCTAAAAGCGGTGGAAGATGGAGTTAGGCTTTCCAAACGTATTTACTTTGGAAAAGACCGGTCGGTTGCTCCGCCTAAACCTATGGCCGCGATGGAGAAGTCATCACAATCTTACCTCCCGTCGGCTCCTATTGTTTACGCCGTGATTCCTGATCCGGCGGTGGTTGATAATCCGGATATTGCGAGTTATCAACCGCATGTTCACGGCAGGTGTGATCCTCCGGCTTTGATTCCGCTTCAGATGAACGGAATTACTGTGGAAGCTGATTGTTATTTGGATACGGCGTTCATCACCATAAGTGGGTCCTGGAGAGTTCATTGTGTTATGGGAAGCCGTCACTGTGATTGTCGTGTTGCTATTCCTATGGGCGAACAGGTATATAACTTCAATTATAGCTTCTTAGTTTTGGTTAATTTGTGGCTTTGGGTTTTTATTATTTTGTTGCAATAAATTATCTTTTTGATTTTCCTACTAAGCCTAATAAGTTGTTTTGGGAAAAATAGTCTGACTCTTCAATTTGTCCAGAGAAGTTCTTAGTTTATCATATATGTAGCCTCTGGCACCAAGATGACTGGAATGCCTGAGTAAACTGGAATGTTTTGTAAATAATTGCTAGTATACTCAGTAATACTTGTGTGGTTCTCATGAATTTACTAACAGCCCCACATGATTAACCACAATATTGAACGGTCCATTGCATGCTAAAGTGAACAAACTGTTGATACAAATTAAAACTTGTTAAATGTATGTGTTGTGAATATATGACATCTTAATGGCTTATGTGGCACAGTTTAACAGTGCTGATATCTTTGTAGTAAAGATATGTGACTATTGAGAACAAGGTAATAGCCCAGTCTGTTTGGGCTACCCAGGTCCTGGTTCGAATCTCACAGTCCCCATCCCCAAATAAAAGATAGATTTAACTATAAAGGAAAAAAGATACGTGACTCTCTGTTATTGCTCCATTTTTTGTTCTCAAGTAATACATTATTTGGCTAACAGGGTTCAATTCTAGGTGTTGAAGTTGAGGTACCCCAAAAATCGTATTCTACTCAGCTGGTCACCGTGGATGACAAGGACATGGCAGCAATACCAAGACCTGAAGATGGAGGGTTTCTAAAGCCCCATATATTTATATTTACAATATCCCAGGTATCTTAAAGTTCTAGTTCTCTGCTTCATCACTTTGAATTTATTCCTCCACCCGTTACTCCATTTTTTGTGGTGTTATTGTATCTTTCTCACAGATAGATGGGGGTTCCAATATCTCAATTAAAGTAAGTTGGTCCCAGAAACTACAGTATCATGATGGTCTATTTACATTGACTATACCATATAGTTTCCCAGAGTTTGTCACCCCTGCTGGGAAAAAAATGTCCAAAAAAGAAAAGATACAACTCAATCTGAACGCTGGGCCTGGTACTGAAGTCTTGTGCAAGACAATTAGTCATCCACTAAAGGTGAAGCTATATTCAGTTTATATATTTTTAATTTAATTGTTTTAGGTAGAGAAAACTAAGTGGTATGAACTTTGGTTTCAGGAACTAAGACGCGACGGAGGAAAATTGGGATTTTTGTATGATACAGAAGTTCTTACATGGTCAAGTACCGATTTCGCAATTAGTTATGGTGTAAGTTTATTTAAATCTGTGAGTGGAATTTTTTTCCAAAAATATATATATCTTATGTTGATCTATTTTTGTGGAGTCCACCAGGTATTATTACATGGACTAGAGAGTGACAAAGCTTTACTGCCCTAAATGTTTAATGTCATACCGTATTACCCGTGGTAGCATTTCCATTTAATATATCCTTTAATAGTTCATTGCATCAATTTTCTTTTCAGGTTTCAGCTAGTCCTTCTGGTGGTATAATCCTGCAGTCACCATCAAAACTTGACGTTGACCAAAGGGAGATGTTTTGCCTCTATCTCTTTCCAGGAAGCGAACAAAACAGAAAGGTGTGTGTCTTCCATCCCTTACCTTTTAAAGAAGCTACCTTGATGGTATTCATAGAAGAGTTTTTTCTTTCCTAGTTCTTTGATTGACTATGGCATTAAGGATCAGGTGGAGTCAGTTGTTTGAATGAAGAAGTTTTTCTGGAGTTCATTGATGAGCCCTGGTTAGGCTTGAAAATGATGGGATAGAAGTAGTTGGAAGAAAGATAGCAAAGTCATTCTATAACAAGAGTATATATTGAAAACACTTAAAAGGTCGTGGTTGAAGTACTCATGACTTAGACTATGTCTTTTACAAAGTTGCATTCAGTAGGGAATTTTTCGTGATGGAATGGAAAATAGGACTGGAGTTGTATTATTAAATCCCTAATGGGTTTAGTACCTTGAATAAAATGATATTTCAATAGCTTCTCTGTTTACAATACCTTTACTTTAATAAAGTAGCTCTGTTGTTTCTTAGCTTGGGCAGCCAATTATGAAGAGGCTCTTAAAGGCCAAAAGTGAACTGAACAAATTATTTTTTCAAGGACATTGATAGTTACAAATGTACGATCTGAATCAATCAATCCTACTGATAGGGTGATGCTTATGCATAGGTTTTTGTTGCACATCCAATTGTAATATGGAAGTCAGATGGAATTCATACATCTGCATAGACCAGTTATTAGGTGATGCAACAGCCATGCACAACCAATCTGTTTTCTTTTTGGAAGGACATTGAAATAGGTGATGATATTCGGAAAAAGAGGACTTGAGCATACGCCTTTATTGTCTTGGCAAATATGTTCGGATGTTTGTAGTGGTAACGGTGCATAGGATTAAACTGTTATGCAAAACAATCCTTCTTGGTTGTCGCCTTACATATAAGATCATTCGGTCACAATTTTCTGCTCATTATCAGTTTACTACGTGTACCGACTTGGCAAATAAAATTTAATCATTATATTTGTACTTGATAGGTTTTCAGAAAGGAAGTGTTATTTGTTGTTGACATAAGTGAAAGCATGAGGGGAAAGCCACTTGAGGATACAAAAAATGCACTTGCTGCAGCGATCTCAAAGCTTGATCAAGGAGACTCATTTAACATAATAGCATTTAATGATGAGATTCACCTATTTTCCTCATCTCCGGAGTTGGCAACTACAGAAGCTCTTGATAAAGTAACTGAGTGGATGAGCAAGAATCTTGTTGCCCAGGGTGGTACCAATATGTTGCTTCCATTGAATCAGGTCTTCTTGTTGTCTTATATATTCATTATATTCATGGGTACCTATATAGAAAGATCTGGTTATTTATTACTTACCTTGTCTATATGGCATATGCATGTACCTGCATGTTTCCTATTGTGCGATTACAAATTGACTGATGAAGAAAATAACAACACAAGTTTGACATGTAAAGTAAATTATTTGGTGCGAGCTTGTTGGCCATCTTAAAGTAGAACATACCTCTGTTATTTATTGGGTCCTTAGGATTAGTAGTCATGAAATGGAAGGCTTCAGTTTGGTTTTGAGCACTCTGTTGGAGTGCAAGATGTACTCGTATGCAGAATTTCGCCAGAATATCTGGTTGTTGTGCCCAAATCCCCTTTAACTTCCTTCGATTGCTGTTAAGTTGTAAACACTATGAGATGGTCATTATTACTTAAATTTATGACTCTGATTTTTTATATGTTCGCCCGCTAAGTAAATGGTGGAAGGAGCTTAAATGACGTCTGTAACAAATGTATGTACCATGTTTGATAAATATTCTTGCATTTAGCTCAGTTTTTCTTCGTTGTGATAAATTACCAACTTTGAAGAAGCATTAAGGTCGATGTTAGTTTTCACTACATTTTAGTTTCACCCACAACTATCACGTTAAACCCCGTTTCAAGCTGTGTAATTGTAATCTTATGCTCATTATCTATTTTCTCTAATTGGAGCGTGTTCTTCTCATTTTTAGGCCTTGGAAATGATGTCCAGTGCCCACAACTCAATTCCTATGATCTTTCTTATTACTGATGGGGCTGTTGAAAATGAGAGACAAATTTGTGATGTTATGAAGAGTCATTTAACAAATCAAGGATCAATAAGTCCTCGTCTTTACACTTTCGGCATTGGTATATTTTGGTCTTTAGTACATTTTTATGGCTTTACATTAGACACTCATTCTGGGAAAACACATGTTTGCATAACTTGATCTCAAACTTATCAGAAACTTTTTGGCTCACTTTTAATTAGTTTTAAAGTAGTACATAATTTTTATTGAGGAGCGTTTTGTTTTTGGGTTTCACAAATACTTTTTCTCGCCTTTGATTCCTGTTACCACTTATATCAATCTTTGTTAAGATGCCTGTTATAAGATTTTTTGCTTGTTACCAAGCATGGATATTCCTAGCAAGCAGGGTTGAACTTACAGATTCTCTGGCTTAGTATTCCAAGGAAATGGGATATTTGTTTCCCTTCTCATTCCATTAGTTACACGCTGTTTACAAGTGTGAACTATGAGTGCATGGCGTTAGGCAGGTTGATAAAACTGTACTATTGTATTTGGTTCATTAGAATGTAATGATGCGTGAATGAAAGGAGAATCGTGACCAAAAGTAGAGGTAGAAATGGATGGATGAAAGAGATAGAATGAGATGTGAGTGGAGGTGGTAATGGACCGTAAAATTTAGGAAAGCATATAAAGTGTGAAAATTAGATGAGCTAACCTGATTGGAATTTGAGGGAATGAATGTTAAATTAATATATGGAATGGAATAGTACAGGAATGTAGGTTTCATTAAATGTCAGCAGAGTAAGTTTATTATATTTCCAAGCCATTTCATCTCTCTACCAACCAATGTAACCCAACAGAATATCTTAGGCTGTGTTTGGTTTGTCTAATATCTGCATCTTATAAGAGGATAAGAGAGAAAAAGTACCCTAGGAGGTACTTATTTCTTCCTCTTGTAATGATGCCCAAACAGGCTCTTAGTTTTGATTATCATTGGTGTATCCTTTGGGGCATAAACTCTTTCATGCTTCAGGTTCCTTTATTGTTGTCTTATGGTGTAACTTTTCATTTTATATTAATTTTTACTTTTTGGCTAACTCATATTAGTGTTTTTACCTTGATACATGCTTTTCTATTTGGATATTTTTTGTACTAGTATGTGAGGCGTAACTGGAAGATGATTTTAGTTTACATGTCATGGTATGCTAGATTTGATATGCTGGACCTTCAGTTGAGTTGTCATTTGAAAATTTTGCAGGCACCTTCTGTAACCACTATTTTCTGCAAATGCTTGCAACAATTGGCAGGGGTTGTTATGATGCTGCATATGATGCAGGTTGCTTCCATATTTTTATGTCTTTACTATTGATATTTTTTCCTAAATTGTGTAATCTATATAAGTGATGGGAAGACACGTGCAAACGAAGTTTTAGTGCCTCATGGAACAATCTCAAGGCCCCTAGTTACAATCCTTATACTTTAGGCAAGTTTATCTGTATGAAAAAACCTTAATTCTGGCTGATCTATAAATGGGTGGAGTATAGACCTTAAGAAAAACGTAAAAATATATGCTAATGCAGTGCCGATGTGTCATACATATATGCACATGTATTTAAGCACCAGTACCTAAGCTATACCAAAGAATGGATTTCCAGCCTGGTTATGGTCTGTATGGCTGCGTCCCATTCTTAATTGTCATAATTTTTTGTTCTATATGATGTCGTACCGGAGATGATAGTACATAAGATAATTATAGCAAGTGAGGTGAGATATGATTATCTTATGTACTATCAGGAGCCGTGGTGGTGCCACACACTTCTCTGTTCGACTATAGTAGATGCTTTGTATTGTAAGTTGGTGTTGCGGGACAGGTCTTCTTTTCCTTATTTTCTTTCTTCTGTAAAATGTGGAATTGATTATATTTGCAGAAGTAGCCTCCACTTTTATCCAATCTAAATAGATTTGGTGCTAGCTTGTCATACTTAGTTTGGTGAAAGCACTTGTAACATATCAAATTTCGGTGTGGAAATAATGCTTCCCAACTTACTGTATCAATTATTTTGTATTAAAGCATGTGGAGGTTAGGGAAAAGGCTGATCACCCCTCCCACAATGTTTTTGGTGTTGCTTTCAGATTCAGTTGAGGTTCGGATGAGAGGATTCTTTACCAGGGCTTCCTCCACCATTCTTGCAAATATAAGCATCGACAGTTTGGATAATCTTGATGATCTTGAGGTATGCCTCATCCATTGAAATGATTTCTTACAAGTTACAACTATCAGATTGTTCTACTATTTGTTTCTATTATCCTTGTTGCATTTATGTCCAACTACTTAATAAAATGATTGCTTCTTGGATAGTTGGATATGGCTGCAACCTGAGTGTGGGAAACTCATTTTAGGTTGTCTATTGAAATAATTGTTGTGCAAATGCAGTTATACAAAACCTTGTTCTTACAACGTTGTGAACAATCAATATAACAATTTTAATGAATTATGTAATTCATATAGTAATCTTGCCACAGGTTCAAACCTCTGCCCCAACAAAAATGGTTGGGTAATTAGCCGGGGGTCTATACGGAAACAGCCTCTCTATCGCAAGATAGGGGTAAGGTTGCGTACATCTTACCCTCCTCAGACCCTGCTCTAAGCGGGAATATACTGAGTATCGTTAGCTTTTTATATAGTAATCTTGCCACATTTTGTAGATATTTTTTTCTCTTGTTCTTTTCTGTTTTTGTTTTTGCCTTATGGTTTCATGTTCTGACGTGTTTGAATCACCTTGTGCCCTGTGCAGATGTTTCTCTTTGTCGTTGTCTTGGTAATATATGTTCTTCGCTACAATATTAGCAGATGTCTACCACGTTCTTTCCATTTTTTTGTTCTTTGTATTCTCTTGTCATGATGTTTCTGTTGCTCTCTTGGTTATATGTATTCTTTGCCACAATATTAGCAGATATCTACCACGTTCGTTCCAATTTTTTGTTCTTTGTATTCTCGTCATGTTGTGCGCTGAGCAGATATTTTCTTCTTGTGCTTTACGTTCTAGAATCCATCTGGTGCTTTTATCTAAAACCAATTCTAGGTAATCTTATTTGATCTCAAATGTTATTCATAATTGTAGGTGTATCCTTCTTGTATACCTGACCTTCTGTCAGAAAGGCCGTTAATAATCTCTGGGAGATACCTTGGAGACTTCCCTAGTACACTTCAAGTTAAAGGCTTTCTTGCAGATATGAACAAATTTTCAATAGACTTGAAGGTTCAAGAAGCGAAGGACATACCTCTTGACAAGGTAAGGTGTCTACATATGAAATGTCAGCTGTATGTCTAACTATGTAATTTGTTTGGTGTCCCGAGGTAATTTGTAGCTCTGATGCCATCCAAATATTGATTCCAATGTATGATATTTACTTGGTATGGACTTTGGCTGGCTATAGATTTTTCTTGCCCATAATTCGTCTTTTAGCTTGTCCTAAAATTCAATCTTCTTTGCATAAACAGAGATAACTAGCGTTGGTCCACATAAAAGTATTCACTTCGAAATGGTGGTAATAATTATCACAGTTTCATTGTCATGCAATCATGCTTAGTAATAACTCATACCCATGGGATGATATGGATAT
This sequence comes from Eryngium alpinum, assembly GCA_032274865.1. Classification (NCBI taxonomy): domain Eukaryota; kingdom Viridiplantae; phylum Streptophyta; class Magnoliopsida; order Apiales; family Apiaceae; genus Eryngium; species Eryngium alpinum. The sequence continues at coordinate 9,926 of JAUEJK010411805.1, forward strand.
GGTGGACTAAAGTATACATCCGAGGCTAGCCAATTCGCCAAGGATGTGCATCCTGTAGTCCTAGAGTACATTAAACGGAGGATTGCCTGGCACTTATTATCTTAACTGTCATGTTTGTATAATTTCCCATTCTGTTGTAGTGGCCAAGTTATGCTACTATGATAGGCTCCATGATTGCTGTATGACCTGAGATTCATGTGCTATTTTTTTTAATTTTTTTTTTGGGTTGCCTTCAATTGTTATCTTTTGCTGATGTTTTGCGTGTTATAGATATGACACTATTTCGATTTAGGTTGTTGAAATTCTTTTCTATTTATTTCCTCAGCTTTCTTCAATTAGTATCTTTGAACTCTCTTCCTCTCTATCCCTGGCAGGTATTTGCAAAGCAAGAAATTGATTTATACACAGCTCAAGCATGGTTTTCAGAAAATAAAAGCCTAGAAGAGAAGGTATTGTTCAGAACATATTGCTGCTGTTGCGCATAACATAATTTCCGTGTCACAATTTTTTAACTACAAAATGCACCCAATTAGATGTTATCTTTACTTTTTATAGCTGTGTATCTTGATGGTCAAGTGATATAGCAAACTTATAAATATTGCTTGCTCACACAACATAATATGATTGTTTTCCGTTCTGTATAAGGATACATATATGTTTTTTTTTATCATCTTCGAAAACTATGATTCACCTTTTAGAAGGCAAATTTTTATCGTATTATGTCAGATCTCAACATCCTTCAAAATTTTCTTGATCTCAAATCTCAATATCTTATCGAAGGTGGGCGGTGGCATTCATCTTTTTAGCAGATGATTATTATGAGATAATTATATGCCTTTCGAAGGTGGCATTTATCTTTTTAGCTGATGATTATTATGAGAAAATTATATGCATTCATGTGGACTAATATAGAAATTATCTTATTGCGATTACTATCTAGCAAGTAGCAAGTTACTTTTTTCTTAATATATGTTCTTTTACATGCTACTGTCAGATAGCAAAACGTAGCGTGCAAAACTCGGTTATCTCCGAGTATACCCGTATAATCTTGCTTGAGACATACAAGGGAAAGAAAGACACAACAGACTCAGCTGAAAAAGGCAAGGGAAAGAAAGGCACAACAAACTCAGCCGAAAAGAAAGAGGTTTGTAGTTTCTAAGACGTACTTATGTATTAGTTTACTCCTTCAGCATTGCATGCATATTTCCCCTAGCGCTTGTATTTCTTGATTTACAGTGGGATATCCAACTCATGCCTGTTTATTGGTGTACCTTCAGCATCACATGCATATCTGCTTTCTTTAGATCTAACGGTTTGATTGGCAAAAACTGAAGCCAAAGAAATACTCCCTTGGTCTTTCGAGACATGGTTGCTTTCTTTTTCAAACGTCTAGGAAAAGTGGATATATAATGAGGGTCGGATCTAGTCTTGTTGAGGCCTTAGATTAATTTCAGACAATTTAGGTCTCAAGTGAAGTTGACGTTAAATACTAATTTCTGTATTTAAAAGTTTAAAAATTGAAAAGGAAAATTATCTTCCTTTAAAATAATACTTGCAAAAGCAGAATCATTAATTTAGTTGTTCTGTTATGATTGTATATTTAATTTTGATTTAATAACTAATTCTTTTGGATTTTTTTCTTTACATTTTATTATTCTATACACAACATATATATATATATATATATTAATATATGATTGCGAGGCCCTAGTAACATGTGAGGCCTTAGGTGCTGGCCTATTTGGCGCAGGACTTGAGGTGGCTCTGTATATGAATTACTTTGGTTTCATACAATTGTTTAATTCTTTCTGACAACTCCACAAACAGAGATAGTAGTGAGAGTAGTAGTCTTTACAGTGCACCTTTTGTATGTAAAAGTGATTTAACAGACTTAAATGTTGCAGAAAAAGCATGCTTCCACCGATCCTGGTGAGCAAAAGATAATAGTTCTTCGTAACTATGGGCCTGGTTTCGGAAACCTAGCTGCCACAGCAGAAAACATCCCTCCAGGATGTGATGAAGCTAAGTTACCAGAGCCCGGAGAAATGTTTGTAATAGCAGCCTCAAACTGTTGCGGGAAGATGTGTGACCATTGCTGTTGCATGTGTTGCATTCAGGTGTGTTCTCGTGTGAATGACCAATGTGCAATTGTGCTCACCCAGCTTTGCGGTGCCCTATCCTGTTTAGGGTGTTATTACTGCTGTGATGCATGCTGTGGCGGAGATTAATGATTACGGGAACAACAATATGAGGTCTTCCACTAGTGTGTTGTGTATTAGTGGCAGTGTCTATGTTGTACATTAAATATAGTTACATATTGGCATGCAATTATAGAGTTATACATGTTCCATATTTATTTGTACAAAGAGTAGATGTTTTCTAATATCTATCTGTTGTGTATTTTAATTTTAGTATCTATACTTGGACCTAAGTATGAATACACTTGATACAATTGGAGAGGTATACATATGGTATATTTTAGATTATACAAAGTGTTCATTATCTTTTTGTATTTGATTGTGTAATATTTGGGCGTGCAATGTAATCAGGTGTTATCACTCAAATTTAGATTTATACATCTTGTACGATAATTATTCATCAAAAATGTACTTTCAACTCCATTAATATTCGGGTGTATTTGAATAGTTGAGATATAAATTAGTTATGAAACATCTTTTGGCACATGTCAGATAAAACTCTATGCTTCTGAAAAAATCTACGAATACAGTTAAATCTCTGTAAATTAATACTAATAACCTATACTATTAAACTATATTAAACATAATGTACTTCGATGAATTAATAATCTTTCTAAATTAATAAAATCCCCCGATCCCAACGTTATTAATTTATAGAGATTTTATTGTATTAACCTGAACAAACTCCAACTGAGTTCTTGGAACTTTACAAAACCAGCTTGCTTACATCTGGGTACTGTAGTTCTTTGATTTGCACACACAGTTCACATATTAGTAGACATGTGTCGTCCAAATGTGGGTTGTTGATGTCCTTCAGTTTTCAGAAGGTATTTGTGTACTCAATAACATGATTGGAAGACATCTGTTTATGGGTTACATAAATTTGCATTGTTTTCCTTATCTAGGTTTAGTATTATTCCAAGATCTTCCATTTATAAACTTGTACACCTTGATTCCTGAGACCCTTATTCTTGAATCTTGAACTTCTTGAAATCTTCTAGCATGTGTATATATTTGGTATATGAACAAATCTGTTGCTTTAGTATTGTTTTTTGTAAACTTGGACTAAGACGCTTTTCCTCTGCCTTTGCTCGTTTATATATTACACTGCCAGTGAAGTGTGATGAATGATCCTGATTAGAAGTTGATTACTAAACTCATATCGTAAACTAAGGTGTAAAACAAGAAAAAAAAACAATATTTCAGTCCTTGCGCCATAGTTTGTGACGTGAGGTTCCAGTAATGGCGCAAGGAATGAAATTTTAATACTCTTGCTAATCGAATTTCTTTGATATCCAGGATTTTTTTTTTCAAAGACTATAGCTACTCAGTTGAGGACTCGTCAGTTGCAGGTTCAGTATTTGATAAAATTCTCCAGCTAAAGTTTATTGGTTTGACGATTTATTTAGTATACAACTTGTATGTTAATATAATCTTGGCAATATCTGTGAATGTTGATGGACCACAGAGCTCTAGATCATGTTGGTCAGTTAATAGTAACAGCCAGATGATTGGGTTGCTTTTGTTGGTCTCTTATGTGATGTTAATCTCTAATGGGACCAGTGCTGAGAATCCAAGTAAAATATGCTTCAGCATGAGTAGTTTCATTTATGAAATTTGCATCTTCAAGATATTATTCCTTAAAGACAGAGTTAGTAGTTGCTTGATAATGCTGCGTATTCATTTCTAGTTAAGGACTGGTTCAATTTTTTAGAACTGATGATTATACTCACTTTCTTGATTCCACATTAGTTATTTTTCTTAGGTGTAGAATTAAGTAACTATCTGACAAAATTCAGATATAAAATAGTGCAAGATGAATCTAAACATTGATATTAGCAGAGTCAATAAGGATTTGTTTTCAAGTAAAGATCAAAGTGGTGTATAATACCAAGGAGTTTTATATAATTGACAGCCTATATAGCTTGGGAAGAGTGACATGGTTTACCCCTATTGACATTTTACACACGTGTTGTTCTAATATGCTGCGATGAGAGTTTCATCAACATGTTGAGAATTGACACATAGTCCTGCCTCTGGCAACCAACACCCTGCTTGCTGGAGCACATCTGATCTGGTGCTCCACCTTAATGCTGAGGAAAATTGTCACGACCTATGTGACTTTACACTGGACAACTTCACGTGCCATGGCGGTGTTGAGTATATGAGCCCCAAAAAAGAGAGAAATAACTTTGACATAGTTATTGATATTAGAGGAAGAACATAAAATATCAACACAAAAACTTTGTTGCCAAACTTTCTATGACTACAATTTTTTTTTTTTGCTTTTGATGGCTCTACTATTCTACATACTTCCCAACTTTTAGATATAGCTTTTCCAATCTACTTTCGGTTTTAACTGCGGTTGGAACCTGACTTAATTTGTTTGTCAACTGTCCCTAAACCTAACAAAGAAAAATCTTGGTTTTAGGAATATATACTTTAC
>JAUEJK010412015.1:0-14560 GCA_032274865.1 Eryngium alpinum
AAGCAACAATTAGTTTACGTACTCAACTGCAAGCTTTTTGAGTGCGATGACCAAAGTGTAAGTTAGTCCTGAGTTCAGTGACTAATTAGCCATTTTACCCTTATTGGATTGATGTTAAATTGGGCTAAAACTAAACTCACTACTACTTAGTGGACCTATAAATTTTGGGGCTCTGTGTAATTGCACATCCTGCACTTGCTAATAGCCGGCTCTGAATATGCGACATTAATTCTCACTATTTGAGGTCATTATTTGATTGTGTTTATTTTAGATATATCATACGCTCTCCTTAGAACAACTATTGTATCCCAAAGTCAAAATCTCCATATTTCAAAAACTTATCCAAAAGATTTTTTAAAATCCTAAAGAAAAATACTCCCCTGTCCCATTTTATGTGATCCAGTTATTATTTATACACTTTGAGGTGTATAAATAAAATAGTTATATATTATTATTTTTTTAGTTTTTTAAATTTCGTATTGAAGTTTAGAACTTAAATTTTTATAGAAAATTAAAATATTTATAAAATATTATTGACAACTATACTATTTACATACATTAAAGTGCATACCAAAAAATAACTTACTCATATAAAATGAGACGGAGATAGTATTTATTTTTAAAAAGTCGAACACGAATAGTTCAAAACATAAATGACTATATCAGTTAATGATATTACTCATCCCGAGTACCGTGAACTACAAAATAAAAATAAGACGAAAGTTTTATCATTTAAAATTATTTTTACCACTATGCACCTCCTATATTTAAAGAGAATAATTTATCTCGAGATTTTTTTTAAATGATCCTTTATGAAAAAATAAAACTTAGTCCATAAAACAATTTTGTCTCACGAGATAATTACTCAAATTCTCCAATAACATTTTCAAAACTCCGAGCATAATATTTATACTCCAAAAAAGCTTTGATAAAATTTTAAAAAAGCGGACTCTTATGATATTCGAATAAAAACTAAGTGTTTAAACTCGCATCAAATTGAGCTGATCAATTTAAACACTTGATTTTTTAATTCAAAGACAAAAAAAAATTACATGATTATTTTTGTATGTTGCCGGATCGATCGTAGAGACTCTAATAAGAGCGTTTTTTATTTTGTATTTAATTTTTGATTTATAAAATTATTTAATATTTATCTATTTTTAACCTTGTATATTGCAAAATTGAATTAATTAATTTAATTAACTATCCAATAGGTAACGTTGCAAAAAATATATGGATCAAAGGTCTACATTTATCAAAGTGAGAAAGAAATCAAGTGTATTGGAGGCCCGTGATAGCATGCAGTGGACCTTCCCCGTACTCGCATAATACTATAGGCGCTGTTTGTTTACACTTAAAATAAGTACTTATTTTTAAGTGGTAAAAAAATAAGGATATAGGTGCTTTTTTTAAGTATTTTTTTTAAAATATTTTTCTCACTTTTTGGGCTGTTTGACTGGTTTTAAAGCTGACTTTTAAAAAAAAGTATTTAAAAAAGTACCATATTGGTGCTTTTTTTACCACTTAAAAAAAATTATCACTTATTAGACGTAACCAAACAGGCATTATAATATAATATATGCAAGATTACCATTCCACTTATCTCAACCATTACATGAGATTAAATCACTGGATCATAATGGCCAAAGCCATCTACCGTTAATTTAAAATCAAAGGTTAAATGTGGACCGTTGATAGTAGAGAAGAATTCTAGAGAGTTCCAAACGGTAGAGACACAACTCAACTGTTTAAGTCTAATGTTTCATGTTTAATCATGATGATGTCTTAGTAATAATTCCGTTCCGTCTCTGTTTTCTTTTCGGATTCCGATGATGAGCCGGTTTAAATCGAGAATGGAATGATCTGTTATATAATTAGATAGAATAAATACTCAATACTTGTACATTTTTAGCAAGTATATTAGAATAAGGCATTGAGACTCAATAGTATACAATTGTCAGATAAAGTGAGAATGAATCTAGCAGGGAAGTCATCTGTGAGGAAACAAATTTGTCATGCAACAAATATTGCAGCAGGAGAGTTTCTACCTGTTAGCGGAAAAATATCTCATTAGGCAATCAAATACCAGCCGGGGAGAAATGTACGTCATGGGAGTGTAATAGCATCAGGCAACAAATCATATCAAACAATAATTACTCTAGCATTATGTGCTATGATTGCTGTGGGAGTAAAGTCTCAATTTTGTGGAAGAAGTTGAAAAATTTGGAAGAAGTCTTTTGGTCCAGAATACAAGTGTCAATAGTTGCTTAGCCAAACAAAGAAAAGGAGTATAAGGACTGCAATATGTCACCATCAAGTGGTCCACACTACAAGATAAAGTTACCTGGACAATGGAGCATATTGTGCACATGTCAGGGAATAGGAAATAGAAGTTTTTTATTATGAGATACATAGAGAGATTATATCTTGTTAAGTTCTTAATTGAAGCTATTTTTATTACAGATATGTAGTTAGGAAAACAAGTTTGCCTATCCTGAAAAAACCTTCAAAGTTTTAATGAAAATTAAGCTTTTATAATTCTTCTATTTTTGGCTTTAAGTAATTTTTTATTCTTCACATATATATTTTACTCTTTAAAGTTTATGTTTTGATTTTATTTTAAAAAAGTGAAAAAGTTGTATTAATTTGTATTCACCTATCTACAATCAGTTTAGCAGATATATTGTTTATAACATTAACTTGCATTCTCTATCTCCAAATAAATAGATATGACTCTCTCTACTCTCTTCTCGCTCTCACGAAACCATCATCTCTCTATATATATGTAATTTATGGCTTGCACATTAGTTAATTTCTTTGAATACTAGTTAAATTTGGTTTATATATATATATATATATATATATATATATATATATATATAATAATATTAATGCTATGTCTTCATGAAATCAGTCAAAAAAATTGAGGATTTTGAGGTCGTTCAAATATCCTTAGAAAGGTGTTCTCCTAGAAATTTTCACAATCGATCTGCTTAAAAACATGAAGATATGCTTCAATTCTCAATCTTTTATCTCTTTGCATGTGTTTTATTTTATTGATTTTATCTAAAATTCTTCGAGTCCGTTTAAAGCCCTAACCTTTTCAAAGATTTTGATATTTTTTGGGTTTTAATCAATTGCTTTAATAAAATTTTGATGGATTATATGAAACCTTAGCGAAACCTCAGTATTTTTTCAAATGATTCTTACATAAGCTGAGATATATGTTTCGGTTTGCTTCATAAGCTTTTGGGTCACAAATTCTGCTAGAATCCAATCAGTATCACCAAGAGCTTCCCCAACCTTCTTAGGTTCAGCTTGAGACAGAAAGCAAGCAAACAAATATTTATTAGCAGTTGTTCTCCTTGTTTGAACTCTAGAGTTTGGATCTCCAATGATTAAATCTCTATGATGAGCTATTGACCAGACATGATGTCTTTCTCTAGCATTAACTGGAGTTGATCCCCCATGATTGTTGCTAGAGCTTCCTTCAACTCCCCTATCATTTGACATCTCTCTCGAACTTGAATTTTCACTTTGAGATCTTTCCCCGGATGTATTTTCCCCGGATCCATCGAATTCTCCTGATGCTCCACTTTCCCCAGATGCACTTTCATTATTCAATTCTTTAGAAATTTGAGGAACAATATGAGCATTTCCTGATGAATTATTACAATCATCAGTTGGAGGATCCTTTGGCTCACTTTCATCATCAAGGTCTTCATCATCATCCTCATTCTCAAACCTCAATTCTTCATGAAATCCTTCATCATGCAAACCTGTAACTCTTTGATCTTCAAACACAACATTGATAGATTCCACCATAATTTGTAATCTGAAGATGTAAACTATGTAAGCCTTAGAGGTTAGAGAGTATCCAAGAAAGATTCCTTCATCAGGTTTGGAATCAAACTTTCCAACTTTCTCTTTAAAATTCCTTAACACAAAGCACTTGCATCCGAACACATGAAGAAACTTAATGTTTGGCTTCCTTCCATTCACAACTTTATAAAGAGTTTTGTTGTGAGCTTTGGTTATTAGAGACCTATTTTGAGTAAAGAAAGCAGTCATGATTGCTTCATCCCAAAAATAAGTTGGAATCTTGGCTTCAATCAACATTGTCCTTGCTGCTTCAATAAGAGTCATATTCTTCCTCTCTACAACTCCATTTTATTGAGGAGTTCTTAGAGCTGAGAACTCATGATGAATTCCTCTCTCCTTGCAAAACTCTTGAACTGTAGCATCTTTTAACCCATTCCCATTATCACTTCTGAAGCATTTCACCTTTACCTCAGCTTTATTCTCAATCTTTATCACATGATTGATTAATAATTGAGCTACCTCATCCTTTGAGTGCAGAAAAAGCACCCAAGTATACCTTGAAAATTTATCAACTACCACGAAGCAATACATCTTCTTACTTATGGACATGACATTGATAGAACCAAATAAATCCATATGCAAGAGTTTCATTGGCTTCTTCACATTCATTCCAATTTTGCACTTGAAAGAAATTCTCTTCATTTTTCCATGCTGACAAGCATCACAAAGACTTTCTTGATAAAACTCCATCTGAGGTAGACCTTTGACCAATTCTCTTTTGACCAGTTGATTCATGGCTTTGAAATTCAAATGAGATAACTTTTTTATACCATAACCAACTATCCGTACTTGAAGCTTTGTTATACATACATGTTTCTCCATTTACAGAAGCAAAATTGGCTACATAAATGTTTCCTTTTCTCACACCAGATAAGATCACTTTTTGATTTTCTTTATCCACAATCTTGAAACCTTCACTATTTAATATAGTAATGAATCCTTTGTCTCCAAGCTGACTGACACTAAGCAAATTGTGCTTAAGTCCTTCCACTAGAGCTACATCTTCAAAAGAAATATCTCCACAAGCAACAAGACCATAACCCTTTGTGAAACCATTGTTATCATCCCCAAAAGATATAACTGGACCATCCTCAATATTGAAATCCTTGAGCAAAGAAAGATCTCCAGTCATATGCCTAGAGCAACAACTATCCAAGATCCATAGTTGATTACTCTTGGCTGCAACATGCAAGAAAGATCAAGTCTTCTTAGGTACCCAAACTTGTTTGGATAACTTAGATTTAATTACAGGTTTTGATATAATAGTTTTAAGAGCTTCAAGGGTTTTATAATCATTAGGTTCATTAATGTGTTTTAACTTAATCTCCTTATTTTGGGAGCTGTAATTTCAACCTCTTTTTTTTTATATTTATACCTTTGTTAAAAGGTTTAACTGCCATAACAAGTGGTTGCTTCTTTTTAGCTTTTGGATATTGAAAGGATAAGTTATTTTCACTTTAACAATTCCAACAACATTTCCTTGGAGCATTAGGACCAAAAGCATATTTGTTAAGTTTATTTATTCCACTCTTGCCATTCCTGTGTCTTTTGCTTTTAGAAGCAGTAGATTTATCATTTGAGTGACTAGATTGATATGAGGATTTAGCTTATGTTTCATCAATTGAGGAATTTTTATCAGAAGTGTTAACCCCGTATGATATTTCCCCGTATGCCAAATCTCCTGACATACTTGTTTCCACGGATATACTAGAATCATCAGAAAATACTGAATCTCCATCAACTATCTTGTATATAAAGGCTCTATATCCTTCAAGTTTATCATTATTTTCTTCAGTTGGGAGTTCAAAACTTTTTGAACATGATCCTTTGTTAAATCCAGAGCTAACAAAGTTATCAGTGATCTTAGGTGGAATAACTAATTAATTAGCTTTGTCCAAACTTGATTTGTTGACGATGAAATTTTTAAAACCAAGTCCATTAACTCTGTCTCTTAATAATCCCCTATTTTATTTAACAACTGTTCTTAAAGATTTCATCCATTCATTGGTCCATTGTTTATCTTTTTCAAGTTGTTCTTTGAGCCAATGATTTCTCAGAACATTCCAAGTTATCCTTGACTATGAGTAATTCGTTCTCAAGTTGAGAATGACTTGCAAGTTTCTGTTCAAGTAAGTTATTAATCCCAACAAGATCGTTATTAAGTTGTTGGATCTTTTTATTTTCAGTTAAGGTACTTTTTAAAGTTGAATATAAATTCTTAATTTCAGTTGATATTTCCCTTATGGTGATTAAATAATCAGATTTAGATATGTCAGGGAAAATATCAATTTGTACCTTATTTGAGCTTTCCTCATTTGATTCTGAAGCCATCAAATTAGCTAGATTGTTGTACTCCATATTTTGCTCTTCTTCATCATCACTCTCAATCCAGTCTTTGCCCCCAGCAATCAAGGCTTTACCCTTCTTTTTAGCATTCAACAGATCAAAGTACTTCTTTTTGTAATAAGAAACTTCATCATCATTTCCTTTGCTCTTCTTGACATCCTTGGTTCTGCACTCATTTGTAAACACCTTGGATTTATCATCCATGTTTCTCTGATCATTTCCACTTTTAACAAAAGGTTTCTTATTCCCCATGGGCTTCTTAAACTTCAATCTAGAGAATCTCTTAGCTAGATAAGCCACAGAATCATAATCTAGATTGTCCAACTCTTCCACACTATAACACTCATCTCCTTTGGCTTGGTTTTCTTCTTCCCCTGATTCCTCATCACTTTCTTCAACAACATCATTCTTCATCAACAAACTTGGCTCCACTTCTGGCTTGTATTTCCTTTGTGCCATGAGAGCTACATACTTGATTTTCTTTGTATCACTTATCATCTCTTGCTTTTGTTTCATCTCCATCTCATAAGTTTGAAGATTACCAAACAAGTCTTCAAGAGTCATAGTTTTGAGATCTCTAGCTTCTCTGATAGCTAAGATCTTTGGTTCCCAACTTGTTGGTAAAGCTCTCATGAACTTGTTGTTGATGTCCTTCTTTTCATATACTCTTCCATGAGCCTTCAAGTCATTGATAAGCCTACTGAATCTGTTGAAGATTTCACTGAGAGTTTCACCGGGCTTATAAAGAAACCATTCATAACTCTGAATAAGCATTTGAAGTTTATTCTCTCTCACTGTAGCAGTACCATTACAGATCACCTCAATGGTATCCCAAACTTCTTTGGATGTAGTGAGATTCAAAATATTGTTTAGCATATCATCATCTAAACCTTTGTAGAGAATAGCAATGATCTTCTTACCCTTCTTAACCTTCTCTTTATCTTTATTTGTATATTCGGATTTAACATTCTCAACAAGATGTTGTGGAATAGTTCTGCCTTCTATAACTTGCTCTAGAACCAGTTTCATGGGAACTTCCGGACCATTCTTCAAGTACTCCAAGTAGTCATCATCAATGGATTGAAGATGGATAAACATTCTCTATTTCCAGAAGAAATACCTACCCTTCTCAAGGAAAGGAACTTTGTTTGTGTATGCAGACATCCTCCGGATCTTTTCAAGCTTGTAAATCAGCTAGACAGCTCTGATACAAATTGTTAAACAACAATAAATCCATAATAGTTTTGTAGAGGGGATGAATACAAAACTAGACCAAATTTTTCACAACTTAAATCTCAAACTGCAATTATAAACAAACTATCTTCTGAAAAGAAAAACAGTAATGAAAACACAAGAGATATCAAAGTATAATTTTTATTAAACTTTGAAGGTTTTCTTTTGAGATTAGCAACTGCTAACTCAGCTACAAAATCTCCACACGATGGAACTACAACTTCAATTGCAAAGCAAATAAAACAACCTCTCAAACCTAATACGAATCTGAGCTACAAATGCTAAGTAATTGAAAATCTCTCAAGTAACTAAGAGCTTCATATCTCTCTGTATATCCCTCAACTTTTCTCTTAAGATAATACAAAGATTATAAAAATATATTGAGAAAAACCTACACAATGGCTATTTATAAGAAAGTAAATGTACACCTGCAAACCCCTGAAGGGGAGATCCCCGTATGGTGTGGACCACCAATGATAATGACAGACAACACTCCTATCTGTCCTTTACAAATGTATCTAAGCAATCTTTTGCCACGTATAGCCTGGACCACATATTCTCCACCATTTTCTGACACTCCAGTAATAGAAAACATGGCTCATTTTCGAAGCTAGTAGATAAATAGCATCTTCTTTAAATGCATCCTTGTTCCCTTGAAGCTTGGTATCTTTCCCCGAATGGACCAAAAACATCTGAACTTGCTATAACCCATGAAGTTGATTCTCGTCCGGGGTTTAGAATATGTGTTCCCCTTATGCATTCTGAGCCTTTTTCTTTTGTCCCATGATGTACCTTAGGGCTTCAAGATGCTTCAATCTTGTAGCATTGATGTTAAACAACCGAAAGCTACCTTATACTATGCATTCCTATTACAACTTGACACTTGTTTACTATTGAGTAACAAGGTCCTTATTCACTGAGTTTAATCAAAACTATACAAGTATAAACTCTTATTGGAATGCAACTAAGGACATCATCATCTATACATTAATCATGCAAACCTAACAATATTCTCACACGAATACAGCCACGGGTGTTCTTCAAAACCATGTGTGATCTCCTTTGAAGAACATGTTTGTTTGCAGCACAATTATCTACCATTAACTTTACAATGGTACATTATTACATTTTTTTGTTATTTTACTTAAGATTTTTAGTCGGCTATCAACATAATTTCATAGGTACTACACGTGATCGTTTATTCTTTAGATTAGTTTTGTTATTTTGAAGCCTATAAGTTTTTAAGTCTTGGTGACTTGACTTATGATTCTTTTTAATTTTATGATAGATTTTTTACTAAATCTTCACCTTTTATATTCATTTTGGCTGGATTTCAGGGTTAATATGATAAGTTTTTAGGTTTTGTTTTTGTTCTAATGCTATAACATGATTTTCTTAATTATGTTTTTAGGTGGTTTTTAAGGTTTGATTGTATGATAATTTATTTTTATGCTATAAAAGGATTTCATTGATTCTGTTTTCAGTTACTACAAACAATATACCCTTGGTTCGTGGCTTTAATCTAGGATTCAAAAATAATGTGGAGTAACTATTTGTTTGATATACAAACACTAAATATATCTTGCTAATTATTTTAGAGTAGTATATTTAATTATTTATTATTTTACCATCTTCAATATATTATTTTATTAAATTTTGTAGTGATCCATGCTTTGCACGGGATTCATACTTGTAATAATTTATAATATATCCACACCAGTAATTTAATAAGGACTTTTTTTTTAATTTTGGCACAGGACCTCCAAATTTTAGGTGACGACCCTGACCAGAGGTTACTGTTATGATAAATAAGATTTTAATACGTCAGCCATATTTTTCTTTTGACTTACTTCTTTCGTGTTATATATCATTATTGATAAAAAAAAAATAACCACATTCTTCATTTTTTTCCTATTTTGTTTTTGCTAAAATTTCCAATTCCTCATATTCTCACAAATTTTGAAACTAAGTTAATAATTGATTCATGCAACAATCTTAATTGTGTTTGATTAATTAAAATGTAATGAAAGAATAATGAAATTTAAAACTATATTTAAAAAATGAAAAAAAAAGAAAAGATTAATTTTATGTTCTATAATATGAAAATAAAATTAGCACGTCAATTTGAATAGTACGGAGAAAGTATAAAAACATATAAATTTGTTATCGTACAAATAGTAAAAATATAAGAATAATAAATTATTATTTATCTTAGAATATATAATAATAAGCTTTAATTTAATAAAAATAAAAAAAGTAAAAATATGCAAGATTTAAGCATTAATTTCAAATTTAATTCGATACAACTTTTGTTCCAATCAAAATAACTATATCGTAAGAATTATTTAATATTTTGACCAGTAAATAAATATATGCTACAAAATAATAATAAATATATTAAAAAAATTATCAACTTAAAATATTTATTTGTTGACATAAATTTTTATATTACATAATTACATAAATTTTATGAATATAAAGATACATCATTACAGCTATTGCAACAGCGAGATGAGATGAAAGACCCGTCCGGAGGTGGGGTGGCAGAAATCATGCACCATAATCTAGATGAATATGTGTAGAAAGTGAGTGGAGCCACCTGAGAATCAATACGGAGATAAAGTAGAATACGATCTCGGTTATAATTTTGTGGCCTTAAAACAACATTATTCTTATAAATATTAAAACGGACATGTTTAGGAGTATTAGATAAGATATCGAGAGAAGGTAAATCTATAAATCCTATAGGTGTATCAGAAAAATATAATGTAATATTTGATTGTAAATCAAATTTTTTTCTAAAATTCGAGTCCCAAATAAAAAGGTCAAAAGTAACATTATAAGAAAGTTGATTTTTTTGGATGTTAAATTCTATAACATCCATATTTGATACTTTATATTGTGGTTTAGCTGGAACCACAAAAATTACATAACAAAAAATTAAAATGCCAATAAATATAAAACTTATTTTAATTATTTTTACGATGACTGAATTATTCATCACTATAAATACTTTTAAAATAATAATATAAATTTTTATGAAACTTTTTTGAAGTATGTTGATAAATTTTCGAATCCAAAATAAAATAATAATAAATAAATTATTATTCCTTGTTTCCAGATTTATTAATTCCGGAATGTTATTAGATTCCAATAGCATATCAGTGCTATAGGGAGGAAAATATGTATAGGTTGGATTGTTCCGAGTATCCCAGATTTCTTCCATTCCAGATACATTTGATCGTCTATTCCACTCATTTGGCATAAAAGACCTGTACAAAATAAATATAAATTACATAATATAAAGATAATAATTTTAAAATAAATTTATAATTAATATTTTATAAATATATTAAATAAAATCATGTAAAAATGTAATATTTTTAATGTAACAAGAGTACTAGTAGTAAATAATTTTTATGTTGCACGAGTACGTATAACCGTACATAATAATAAAAAGAAAAAAGTCCATGTTGTCTAAATTTATTTATCGGAGATTAACTATTATTTTGTAGTGGTATTAATTCAGTAAACTCATCGTTTTCCAACTTTAAATATTTTTATATTTTCTATCAAATTATTTTTTGATATTAGAGCAGTGACATGGTACTACATAATTGTAGGATTGTGATTTGACACTAACATTACTGTTACAAATATTAAAATTGATAAACCTAGTATTACTAGAATTAAGAGAAAATGAAGGAAATTCGAGAAAGCCTATTGAAGTATCACTCAAAAGAAAAAGAAGAGTGATAGAAGTGCCGGTAAGGAATACTAGTATATATAAGTAAAACACGCGTTAAACACAGACGAAAAACCACACATTTAACACACACAACACATGCATTTATAACTTAACGTAAATAACACATACACCTATCTTTTCTAGAGCGGAAGCTCCCACCGCTAGAAAAGCTAGCGGCTGGTTTTCTCAAAAGAAGAGTGATAGAATTTAGCAAAAAAAAGAAGAGTGATATTTGGTTTTACAAAACCAAACTGTACCACAAGATTGGGGTTGGAAACCTCGACAGAGAATGTAATGTATTTGAAACTTGGGTCTGATGACTGTAGAATTTGTTCACAGTCATATTCGACAGTTGGGTGGACGGTGGGTCCAGAATCATACAATGGAAAAACAAAGATACAATAAATTTTGAAAATCATGATTAAGTTTTTTATTTTCCACGTGATGAACTAAAAATAAAATTAGATCAATATATAATAGTTTCTAGGAAGGGTGACCTTGGAGATGGTCCATAATTTTGTGGGAGTGGATTTTGTTCCACTCGGTTTTCCTCCAATGGTCTCTCCTCCACAATCCCATTCGAATTCGAGGAACTGTCAAAACATATATATGTATCGTTGTCAGTATAGTTGGAAAATTCCGATAACTTGAGAATGAAGCCTACTGAAACAAGACTTAAATCTTATAACATGAACTCAAAAGACCTGTGATCAAATGTTTTCACAGTATAATATATATAGGAGAGAAGATGAAACACAGTATATATATATATATATATATATATATATATATATATATAATTCAGTATGTGTATTCAAGTATGAAGATATATCTCAATTTTGATGCACAGTATGAAGATCCTACACATCAAAGTGTGTGGTATGAGTTTTCATTTGTAGGTTTTTTATTCACTGCTGTTAATGTTATGTTACGTTTTTACTTATTATTATTTTCAATATGACAGTACCTTTCTTGCTCTTCTTCGTCTATCTCTTCTTCTTGGTCATCCATGCCCACAATGTGGTAGGAGCGGCGTCTTGAAGAACCAGCATTTGCCGCACGCAAGGAAGAAAACTGGGAGGTGGAGCCAGAGGGTGAAGATGGAGCTATTGTCATGTCAGAATCTGATGAGCTCGAATGCATTATTTCCGATACTGAGAAATCAATATATATATATATATATGTACATGGGGTGTTTTGAAACTAAAATACGTAACTCAGGCGTAAATAAGACTTAAGTATTCAACTTTAGAAAAGAAGTTGCAGATAATAATAAACTCAGTAGTACTAGTTTAATACAGAGTATTTTGTCTAAATGTGGAATTCACTAATTTAATTTAATCAATACGTGTGTGATTGACAGATTGTATTAATCAAGGTATAAAATTATAAATATTTTTTACTATTATTATTATATTTTTATGTCCACTGAATTTTAAATTAGACTGAAACTAGTAAAATTAGAAAACCAATTATATCGAATTTTGCCAAAAAAGTTACAAAAATTAATACTGAACGGAATTAAAGTAATTATATCACATAAAGAAAAAAATTATTATTATCATATTAAAGGACAAATGTGACCTCATATATATTTTTATTACGAAATTTCGATGAGTTATAAAGCTTTACTGTACCAAGTTAATTACTGAATTAATACGTCACTAGAAGTAAAATTAACAACATAATAATATACTTTATTCCCTTCTTTTTTGTAATATTTGATTTCGTATTACTTAATTTAGATGTTTTGATTGTATAAAAATTTTTAGAAAGATAAATTAATAACTTAAAAATAATAAATTTTGTTATATTATTAAAATATTTAAAATTATCATATTAAAAAGTTAAATATCAGATAAAGGAGATAGGAGAAAATATAAAATTTATTATATTTTAAAATAATAAAAATAATAGTATTTATTTACAGTTACGAATAATTATAATTTTTCTGTTAAAAATACTCCCTCCGTCCCAAATAATTGATTCCCTTTTATTATTATACTTGAATTTTTACACCTAAAGTATGGATTAAAAATATCTTTTTATAAAATATATATTAAATTAAAATCTAAAATCTAAATTTTAATTCAATATAAATTTTATAAAAATATATTAAATATCAATATTTTTCTAATTCATCTAAGATTACGTAAAAGTCAAATAGATAAGCTATTTATCATTTATCATGTGTAGATTATTAAGAGTTTTGTTGTTACTTTTGTATTTGCCAACAGTTATATAATTTTAATATCAAAATTGATTTGGTGCAAATTTTAAAATTCTGTTTTCTAATTTATCACACCTAAATGCATACCGAATTGAAATTCAAAATATGCATGTGATTAGGTGCGGTTTGTCTAACACTTATAAGTGGCTGCAGCTTATAAATTGGAAAAAAAAGCACCTATTTGGTGCTTTTTTTTAAGTTTTTTTATAAGTGATTTTGTCACTTTAAGTTAAGCTGTTTAGATGAGCTTAAAGCTGGTTTATAAAAAAAGCTTGAAAAAAAAGTACCAAATAGATGCTTTTTTTTCCAGCTTATAAGTTACAGCCACTTATAAATGTTACCCAAATAAGCCCTCAATGGATTTGACTTAAAATAAATTATTTATAATTTTAAGTTAATAAATTTAAAATTATATATTATATATAATTTAAACGTTTAAAATTAGAAATAAATATTTAAAAAAAATTAACTTTTAAATTATCTATAAATTAAAATAATATTATAAATAAATACATAATAAATAATTTATAATTTAAGGATTTCATATAAATAACTCATATAAAATTTTAAACCGGCTCCTAGACTCCCTTATCTAGACTCCCTTATTGGTATTGGTATTGTCCGGTTCGAGTAGAGCGGAGAGATTAATAAAAAAAGTAAAAAAAAAATTATTAAAAAAAAATTACTAACTTTTAAAAAAAATAGTCAGAATAAAATAAAATAATAAGGACATATTTATCGATGTTGTTCAGATAATCAATTTATAAGCTAAAATTGGTAAAGAATTCATACTTATTTTAAATTATAGACTGATTTTCTAAAGTATAAATATTCTTAATAATAATTAAATAAAAGTATAAAATATTTATTAGTGATTTAAAGTATCTCTTTTACTATTTTATTTTCACTTTTTTATATATTCAAATTTTATCAAATTGAAAAAAAAAATCTTTTAATTATTTTTATAGGTATGTATTTATCGTTAAGCAATAATTCGTACGAACTGTAACACGTAACACGTACTAACTTCTATATAACATATACAAGCATGAATCCCGTGCAAAAGCACGGACGGTTATGAAATCTAATAAATTATTTTTAAATTTTTTATTTTTAATATA